>CAJVPT010001355.1:0-21908 GCA_910592055.1 Acaulospora colombiana | reverse complement strand
GATAAAAATGGAAATAGAATGAAGATTATGACTAAAAATAACTATCCAATGGTAGTAGATGCTATTTTTATCACAATGTATAGAAAGCAGTAGTATGTCTAGGGAAGCACGAGCGGACCTGAACTTTGTACATGGCAAATATCTGAGACAAAGGGAAGTGTCTTTTGGAGCAGGACACTCCTGAAGCGAGGCTTTGTATATGCCTGAGTCATCATAGACAAGAATACGTTTATATCTCCTATTTTTTTTCCAACTCCTTAACCTTCTCCCTTATGTTCTTTTTTTTTCCCCCTGTTATCCCTTACCCCTTCGTTTTACACCCTTCCTGCTGATGGATAGCTTTTCCCTTCTTCAAGGTTTTCTTTCTAGGCTTCTCATTCCTTCTTTCCACTGAACCATATCATCAACCCCATGGTACATCAAGGCTTTTCCCTGGTTAAGAAAGTGGACTCAAACACAAAAAGATCAAAACAAGACTTCTTACGATTGAAAGGTGAATCTGTAGCAAGGAAGACTACACTTTCGAAACTTTAGGCATACCTTTCTATAATTACTAGCTACTTTACCAAGCCATATGAATGGAGAAGAGGTAATAACGGTGGGAATTTTATCTAGTAGCACCAAAAGTATAAGGTTTTACTTGCTGAGAGCCTAAACTGCCATCATATTGATCAGAAGTGAACAGCTATATGAGAGCTTTTGCTTTGAATACTTGATAATACCACCATCACTCAACTCAAGGGACATGACAACGAGACATTCTCTTGATTTAATTTTCCCCCAAAATTTCACCAAAAACCATGGTCAACTTACCCCCTTCAAAAGATCGACATAAGATGATCATGCTTTATTAGGATCAGGGCCCCTAATAAGGAAAGATCCATGGCCTATATCTCGACTTAAACTGGTTTCCAGGCCTAGTACAACAAAAAACCTGTTCTCCCTAACCAAACCGTCACTTAACTACTCTAGCTTGAAATATCCCAATCCGGTGTTTGCTTAAATGAAGAACTTACCGAACAGGATTTGTTTGTGATGCTGTAGGTAGTGACAAAGAAGAAAGAAATCCCTTCTGAGGTTCAAGCAAAAAGTATCAGGGTATCTAAGTGATTAAATAACCCTTGAGAATTCGATCTAGTGTATAAGTTAATATAATATTAAGTCCTTGTATAAACAGATATACTAACTATACCAATAGCGCCATTTTGCTGTTATCAACCACCTGCCACTAGTTGAGTCTACCTCATTTTCAGAGTGAAGTGTTGACTTAACTAGGACAAGCCGCGCTAGGTTATCATTAATCTGTAAGTATATAGAAATATATAGTTTATAAGAGATGATTGGTGTTATGCCAAAAGACCTAGGTCCAAGGTTAAGATAATTCTTAATAAAAGGCTCGTATCTAATACCAGTTGTGGTTAATAAAAAAAAAAAATAAAAAAATAAATGAACTGACTTATTACAACAAAAGCAGATTAGCAACAATTAATTTGATAAATAAATAGGATTAAAAAGTAAGGATTATTGACCATTTATAATAAACAAGGATTAATTCAATAATAAATAAATAAATAAAAATAAAGATTATAGTTAAAAATAATTTTTCAATAATATTAGGGATTATTTTTATCATAATACTTTTATTAAAAAATTTTAAAATATGATTTCAAAAGTAATTTTTATTTTTTTTTCTTGTTTATAAACTATTTTGTTAAAAAACTTGATCCAGAAAAATCAAATAATATCTTTAACAAAAAAGTTTTTAAAAAAATAAAAACTGATTATTAAGAATTTGAAAGTTTCTATATTTTTTAAAATAAGAGATTATAAAGATTTTGCTGTAATAGAAATATTTATTTTTTTCTTTTTAATTATTTTAATTCTCTTAGAACATTTATTTTTATGGTTTTCTAAGAAATTTTGTTTATTTCAATTTAATTCTAAATTTTGAGTAATATAAATTTTTGTTAAAGGTAATTGATCAACATAAAATTCATTATTTTATAAAATATAAACAAGTTTTTATTGATTATGCTCATCTGTTTTGATGATGTTAATAATAACTAGAAAAAAAGTTTTAAAAATAGTTTTTTTCCAAAAGTTTTAATTTTATAAAAAAAATATTTAAAATATTAAAAAACAAGAAATAGATAATATAAATTATAAAACTCTATTCATCTTAAATTTCTCAAATGATAAAAAGATTTTTTTAATTAGAAATTAAGATCTTTGAGTTTTTTAATTAGAAATTAAGATCTTTGAGTTTTTTTTGAGCTATTTTAATCTAATACTTATTTAAATGGTAAACTTAATTAAATAAATTTGTTCAATACTATAAATAATGATAATAAAAATTTTTTTTTGAAATTTAAGTAAAAGTTAAATAAATATTTCAATGAAATTATTATTTAATTGATAAATTTTTTAAAGGAATTATCCTTTTTTTTTTTTCCTTTCTTTTTATTAACTTAACAATTTATAATTTTTGAACAATCTATAGTAATAAATTATTAATAATAAACCTAAAGAATAGAAATTTATATTAATTTTTTAGAAAAATAAAATATTATCTTCTAAATTGGACTTAAAGTACTTTGATGTAATGACAAATTAATTATTATATGAAAAATCTATAATATTGTAAATGGTTATATATACTTTTCAATAAAGATTAAATCATATAACATGATTGTGAATTAAAAAACATATATATATATATACTTTATATTTATTTAATTTTATATAAACTAAAAAAAGAATTTGGAACACAAGATGTGAAAAGATTATAGAATAAAAACAAACTCTAGAAATCAATAGAAAAGACAAGATAAAAAAATCCACAATCTTTTTAAATCAGAAAACTATATTCTTAACAAGAAAAAAATCATCATCAAAAGATGAAAAATTAGAAGATGAAAATCTCAAAAAGATTTTTATAAAAAGAGGAAAGTATGAAATAAAATAATTGGAATTTTAAGCCTGATTAGAACATCAAAAAGGGATCTGTTGTAGTAACCTGTAAATAATGAAGTTAACAA
The DNA here is from genome assembly GCA_910592055.1 of Acaulospora colombiana. NCBI lineage: Eukaryota > Fungi > Glomeromycota > Glomeromycetes > Diversisporales > Acaulosporaceae > Acaulospora > Acaulospora colombiana. The sequence continues at coordinate 18,870 of CAJVPT010001355.1, read as the reverse complement.
TTGAAAGGATTTATATCTAAATTACTAATGAAACGATAAATCACTTCCAAAGTTGCACTTAGAATTTTAAGAAATTTAAAATAGAGATGAGTGAGTTAAATAGAGATTTAGCTTTAACGAAACATTTAATAATATAAATTATACAAACGTTTAATAAATTACATATATCTAATCTAACTTTGGACAAAAAAAAAAAATAATAATAATTTTATATAAACTAATTTAAATTTTGTTGATTTAAAAAATCTAAAATTTAATTTGATCGGTTTAAAAATTTTAAAATTCGATTTAATCTAATTTACAGTATATACAGTTTGTAAAAACAATTATTTTTTTGCTAATTAAATATTTGATTTAATATAATAAAAAATCGGTTATTTTTATATATAGTAATGCGTTGATCATCCGAAAATTCGGGTTACACCGAACTTGTCACAATATAATCGCCTTTAATGCTGAAACGAAAAACAGACAATATACAGTATACATTATTCAAATATTGTTTTAGAGCAATCCCCTTTCACTTTACAAGATTTCGCTTGATATATTAGTATAATATATTAAAGTCACGAAATTTATAGAACATACTGTATTGGTAATAAAGTTCGAATTCTATTGTGTCTAAAATATTTTTGCGTCTCACATGTTCTCGTCGAATTTGTTTCGTTTTGCCATTTATGCTTTTTATTTATTATACACAAATAGATGCATTAATTCTTAATTTAGATGGCATATACAAACCAAAAAAGTCGTAAGGAATGTCTGCCCGCTGTATCACGGATCAATGAATACTATATGGTATTTATGTAATGATTACGTAATTGAAATACGGAAAGTTTGACATCACTGAGTTTTTATTGAGCGAAGAACGTCAAAAACCGGTGGGGTCTAATATCGACGTTGTTTTAACCCTCCTTTCCTTCGAATTCCTCCTTTTTATATACTTGCGCGATATTATAAATAACCCTTTAGAAGTTGAGACGTGTTCTTGCATATTGATCTTCGTGCAACTGAGTGGTTATATCTTTTCAAAGCTTAAAAGACAAACCGCTTGGAAATGGCTACTCTAGGCACGGCTCACAGTTACTCGAATACATTCTTAGGCCTAGCAGCTCAACTTGGAATATCTGGTGGCATTTTGACATACTGCTTGTTACAGTTCGAATGGAATCGACGTCAAAAGTCTATGCAATATCTGTATACGCCACGCACAAGACTTTTGAAGTAAGTAGTTTTCGAAGTGATGTAGATTCGCAAATACCCAAATTATTTGTACTAACTAAATTGTTTCAAGAAATGCATCCCCTCCTATACCTCCTGGTCTATTTTCTTGGATTGCGACAACATTTTCCTTAGACGAACAATTTTATTTAAAAAATGTTGGTTTAGACGCCGTAATGTACATTCGATTTTTAAAGATGGCATTTCAATTTTTATTATTTAATCTCTTAATCGTCGGTCCAATCCTTATCCCGATAAATTATTTCGCTGGAGGCAATGAAGATGGCGTTTCATCACTTTCCGTTAGTAATATACCAACTGATATTATCGATCCGTTATGGGCTCATACGATATGCACTTATTTGGTGAGCTTAAGTTGGATGTATCTTTTATACAAAAATTATTATGATTACATAAAAATGTTTAGGCAGCATCTCTTGAACAGGGCGGACAACGACCCGATCACTGCTCGAACGGTGATGATTTCAAGAATTCCACATAGTCTAAGAACTGAGGAAAAACTTAAAGAGTTTGTAGAAAAGTTAGGGTTAGGACCGGTTGAGTCGGCAAGAATGGTGCGACACGTAGGAAAATTAGATAGAAAAATATCGAGGCGGGAGAAAGTACTACTGGCGTTGGAAAAGGCACACATACAGCTAGCGAAAAATGTCTGCAATGCCATTACGAGACGGAGGTTTGGGGTAGGAAGTTGGTTATTTGGTAGAAAAAATGAAAATCTATCCATAATACTTGAGTCGGGTGAAACGAGAGAACATCAAAGAATTCAATCAATAATAGAGTGGATGGGTTCGCGTAAAAGGAAGCGAACAGCTAATAACGAGAATTCTTCATCTTCGGGTCAAACAAAAAATGCAACGATATCTGCAACCAGCACCTTTGTTAATGAGAATATCATGGAACGTGGGGATGGATACGGTCAACAGTTTCTTATATGGAATTCTCTTAGTCAGTTATCAAAAAATATACTTGACAAATATCAGCCCGTACATAGAATAGGATTTATGGGAAGTGGAAAAATTGTTCGTTCAATTGATCATTATCTTAAAAAATTCAATTATTTGGACCGTCGTATTGCTGAATTAAGATCCAAGCCAACTAATGCGACACCATATAAAGCCACAAGTACTGGCTTCGTTACATTTCGGGACCATATTGATGCCCAGCTTTGTGCACAAAGCATATTGTGTTCAAAGCCGCACACATGCACAACAAAAATGGCACCGGAACCGAGAGATCTCCTCTGGGATAATTTGTTTATGAGATTCAGGGAGAAAACGATACGCACCATTATCGTAAATTTATGCGTTTGGTAAGATCATTAGGAATAATGGCCAACGATTACTGATAAATAATTAAGATTTGTAATTCATCTTCTGTGCATCGGTAGGATTTTGACATTGTTCTGGCTTTTTCCAATTTTCGCTTTCCTTACTTTGACATCATTCGATTCGCTCTCCCAACGCATTAAATTCTTGGGTCCCTTTCTTGAAGCCGCTCCTATAATCAAAAGCTTACTTCAGAATGTGTTACCAACAGTACTGGTATCATTTTTTATGGCGATACTACCTTGGATTTTAATGGGTGGGTAGCCAAGGGAAAATTATTATTATTTTTTTTTGCATTCAACTAATTCTAATATTGTTATCTTCTGTCGCCAGAACTTTCAAAGCAACAAAGCTTTCCTTCTTATTCCGAGTTAGAAGAGGCAGTTCTTGTTCGATATTATTACTTTTCTCTCTTCAATGTTTTTATCGTGTTCCTATTGGGTATCACCTTTTTACAATCAATTTTCGATGTTATCAATGCTCCGACAAGCATTTTCGAGATCTTGGCAACTAATCTACCGCAGGTAATTTTGGGGATCGAAAAAATGTACATTAATGAATGAATGGATTAATTAATGATCACTCTCTTTTCGGACAAAACTTATCAGGGTGCGACCTTTTTTATCAATTATGTGATTTTCAACACATGCACTCACGGACTAGAACTTGTTCAAGTTGGATCACAAATTTTCCTTCACATAATACTTACCTCCAGATTCGTGGCCACTACTCCACGTATGCTACAACGTGTATCTCATCCTTGGCCCTTCCAATTTTATTATTACTATCCCAATCACATCTTAATCCTCGTCATCACAATCACCTATTCAACCATCAATCCCCTAATCTTGGTCTTTGCTTTTATTTATTATTCTATCGCCTTGTTAGTGTTCAAACATCAATTTGCTTTTTGCTATGTACGCCGATATGAATCAGGCGGAAAGTTTTTTCGTCTCGTCTTCAGATACACCACTGATGGATTGATAATGTTTCAAATAACCGTTATCGGGATGTTATGGTTACGCACAGCCATTATTCCCGGGGCCTTTCTTGTTCCACTTTTGATAGGCACCGGTTATTTCAAATATTATTGTCACAAAACGTTTTACTCCAGAACACACTTCTTGGCTCTAGACACGAGGCTTGATCGTACAAACGTGGAACGGAATAGCCGTATTGGTGATAATGAAGTTCAGACAGAGAAACCCATTGATGAATCACCAAAAGCATCTCACAAAAATAATAGTGCCACGCACCAAGTAGTGAATTTTAATTCTCAAGATGCTTTGGTAAACACTGGAATCATAGAATCTGGAATGGGAAGCATATTTGGGAGAAATTCTACTAATGATGGATTCCACAGATTAGAAGCAACTATTGGCGCTGAAAGTGAAACGAGCGCAAAATGTCCTTTTCATAAAAACGAAGCTTCAATAGTTGATAATGAGATCGTGCAACTTAGCACTACGGCAAATTCATCCAAAGCCCAGAATTCGGCCGAGAACCTTGAGCGCGATCAAAATTCACTCGAGAAAGATTCTAATAACATCGATGTCGAACATGCAAGCGCAACTCTCCGGGATCAAGAGTCTTTGATAGCAGATGGAAATACTGCTACCTCCCCTCGCACATCCGAATCAGTATCTCATGAAAAAGAATCTGGGATTTCACAAAAAAAATCCGATGATGGTATTGCCTCAAGTAATGTGACCAGACCGAAGATAAAATTATTGATTATTCCTCAAAACAACACTCCGTTGGTTTCGTCTCCCGACAGTCTTATCACTCGGAGTGCTCCCCGTTTTTCTTCGCGCGGAAACTTTCGGGATGCGGTGCGTTCCAGCCTTGATCAAGATGAGGTTTCGCAATATCAGACATACACTCATCCCAATCTTGTGAAGGCACTGAGTCGCAAACTTTGGCTACCCCTTAATCCATACAAAAAAATATGTCTTGATGACACGGTTGAGCTATCCCGGGCACTAACTTCCAGTGAAGGAGGTTCAAGTCTGGTTGGATATTGGGGTGAAGCTTCTCCATATTTGGGTGAGGCGAGAGTTAGTGTTTATGGAGCTCACGAATTTCCTAATTCTCCATTCCATCAACGTGATGCCACTGGCGGAACAATCGGCGAACATTGTATCAACAAAAGGGCAACCTCGGGGTCCATCCCTGAGGTTATTAACGAAGGGGATGAAGGCAATCCACCTTATGATTGTGATGGACCACTGTCTCCTGAAGAGGAAGGTGTGGTAAGCTTGAATGAATTTGTGAGTGGAGAGTTGGAATCTGGTGAATTGTCAAGCGGTGAAGAATTCTAGGATGGTTTTTTTTTTAAAAAAAAAAAAAAAAAGAAAACATTTAAAAACTTTATTAATTTGTAATATATCAAAATTTACTTGTCGATGTGTTTTCGATAAATTTGTTGTGATTTTATCTGTATAATATAATTTTTAAAATACGCTCAGTACAATTACTATTTGTAATTTTAAAAATTAATGTCATATGATGAGCTATATTTATAATTATCCAATGAAATAAGGTAGTCGCAAGACTGAATTTCATTGAATTCTTAAAGTATAATTCATCATTTCGAACTACAATCCGAAACTATTATAATTTTAATAACAAAAAGTAAATTAAATAACTAATGATTAAAATTTTTAATTAATTAAACCTTGAATGCAACAAAGCATTTTTTTTAAAAAAAAAAATATTATTATTATGATTTTAGATAAAAGGTATAGCATTTCGTTACTTAAAAATCGAGTCGACATAATTATTGGCTTAAATTTGAATTTAGTGATAATAAAAATTAACAATATACTAATTGAGAGAAATAATAATTCAGCAAGACTTATAAATAAGTACTAACAAAATCTATGCTAGCTGATAACCAGAGCATTAAATAATGTTCAAGCTAAGACATACTATACAGTATATCCAAAGATTTATATATTCTCAAAAAGCAAAACTTTATAATAGTTTGCTTTGAGATAAAAAAAAAAGATAGAAATAATATATGCAAACAATACATCTTTTTATAGAAATATTATTTTGAAGTATAAACATATCTCTAAGCCTAAAAACAGAACCTTAAAAGTAAAATAAAAAACATAAGTTCAAGCACAGAAGAATTGAAAGAAATGAAAAGCTAGCACTAGATTCATAATTAAACAATAAATCTATAGATTCTGTTTTTACTCTTATAAGATACTATAGTTTCAGAAATTAAAGGCAAACAAATAGTATTATAACAATAAAATAAGATAAGAAAAAATAGAGAAGATAAATATTCTATAATAGAAAGCAATAAATAACTAATAAGAAATCAATGAAATAATAGATATAGATACTCTAAAGATGAAATAAGACTTAAATAGAAAGTATATAAGATTCTCTAAAAAGTATTTTAACTAATCTAAAGAAATCACCCAATAAAATAGATAATTTTAAGGAATAAACAACTTTTAAAAAATCAAGACAAGATAATAGAAAAGCAAACTGTTTCTAAAAATATATTTGTTTTTTATATTAATCAAAAAAAGCAAAAGCTCAATACCTTTTCATTAAAGATTGCAAATATGAACAATAAACAAAAATTAAATAACAATAATATAATAAAAAATAATAAAAATTTAAATATTATAGTATTTTTATAAGATGAGCAAAAAATATTCTTAAATAATCACAATAAATATAAACCAAAGATAAAATATATAAAAGGATAATTAGAATAAGTATATATAATATTAGAGATATTATAAATAAGAAAATCAATAAAGTCTTATTTAAAAAATACTAAAATAGAAAATAGATATATTGGAATTGCATGAAATAAAATCAATTCAAGTTAATATACAATAGGTTTTTGATAATCAAAAGATCTGTAAGCATTTTTATAGTGCTAATAAAGATATATTTTTTATAGTAAAAGTCAATTTTCTAATTAAAAAAGATATTAAAAAAAAATAGAATATATAATTATTGCTAATATACTCATAAAAAAAAAAATCTATACTATAGAGATTTATATTCAATCAGATAAACAAAGGTATAAAAAGATATTAAAAAAAATAACAAGTCTTATTAAAAAAAATATGAACAAGACTATTATATAATAAAGATAAGAGATTTTAATACAATATAAAATCTATTAGAAGATAGAAAATCATTTTTTAAAGCAAAATTCAAATTATTATTATTATTTTTTTTAAGTCCTCTGTTAGGCTAGATATATATACTTTATAAATATTTTATATACTTTATATTAAAAATATATCATTAAAGTTAAATCTCTATTTAATTCACTTGTCAATATTTTGAAATTAATCAAAACTCCAAGTGTAACTTTGGAAATGATTTATTGCTCCATTAGTATTTCAAATAAAAACTCTTTTAACTATTAATTCTAGTGTTTGTAAATTACTACTACAGAGCAAAATTTAAATTATTATACTATTCAAAAATCTTTTTATTTAATTTTTTTGATGAATAAAATTTTATAGACATATAATATAAACAATATGAAAAAGCAAAAAAAAAACTTTAACAAAATAGGACTCAACAAGTAGTAGCAAAATAAATTATATTTAAATGTTATATAGTTTAATAAATTATTTACTATTCAATATAATATTTCTAATATGCTATGAAGATTCTTAAAAAAGAATATTTAATATATAATAAAAGATTTCAAGTTTATATGCAAAAGGTAAAAAAACAAAAACAAGAAATGCTATCAAACTATTTTAGAACAATAATATAATAATTTGAGAAATCATTGAAGAAAAATGATTAGCTTTTTAACAAACTAAGTTAGAAGTAAAATAGTACTTGACAAAGTCAAAGTCAAGCAAGGTGTTATTGAATATATTATAATATAAAAGAAAAAATCAAAAAAGAAATAAAATGTTATTATCTAGAGATATTTAATAAAAAAAAGATCAATTATAATAGTTTATTAGAATATTAAAAAAAGAAATATACTGTAGATTTAAAAAATATGTTCAAAAAGCTTGAGATAATAAATTACTTAAATTGTTAAGAGGTTAAGTTAAAAAGGAAAAGAAATTTTAAGAAATATACTTAATAACTTTTTGAAATAAAAAGTTACTTCAACACAATAGAAATAAAAGCATATATAGTTTATAGCTAAACAAAGATTATGAAGTTGTAAACTTATAAATACTTGATCTATTGTTTTATTAAAAGTTACAAAAGATATTTATCAAAGTTCTTATTAATCAAATAAAAAATATTTATAAAAACAATAATATTTTCAGAAAACTTAGTTATATGAAGCTATCAGAAAAAAATATAGTAAAACCAATTCAGATTTTTAACAATATCTGTAAAGATGTTAGAGAAAAAAAAATAATAAATACTTTTTTAAAATATAATCAAAGTATATAAAATAATTAGTCTGGAAATACTAATGAAAGTAATAAAAAGAATTAAAGCTTTAAAAAAATTCATAAAGATTATAATAAACCTTTTTAAAAATAGAAAATTTTAGATTATATTTAAAAATAATCTTATAGAATCAATAATAACTAAAGATAAAAAAGATTAAAGAGAAATATTTTATTACTACTATAAAAAATTTTGAGATTTTTTATTATAAAAGAATTAAAATTAAAACATGTAACTATAATCTTTATAAATAATATGATATGAATAATAAGATTTAAAAAGAATATAAAAATGATTTTAAAAGTTGCAAGAATCTTTTTTAATATTATCAACTCTTAAATTAATAATAACAAGTCAAACTCTGATAACTATTAATAATTCCAATTGCTATCATAAAGAAGTTCAAGTAGGTATTGAAAAATAAGTAGTTAAACAATCTAACAAAATAGAACAAGCCAGATTTCTAGAATTTGAACAGATAATTAAATAACTATTATTGAACTTAAAGAATATATATTTAAAGAAATTAATATTATAACTTAAGTCCTTAAAAATAAAAAGATAATGAACAAACAAGCTTTCTATATTTTAAATAAGATATTAATATCTAAAATAGAATTTAGAATATAATATAATATATTGTTCTGGAAAATATATAATATTTTGACAATAGTATATAGAAAACTTTTCAAAAACAAAAATGTTTTATCAAATCTATATTAAATAGTATAATTTATCATTCAAAGATTTACAATTTATTGAGTATCTGAATGCTACAATGAAAAAATCAAATAATAGAATCATACAACAAGTTAAATAATCCTAAATCAGTAAAAATCCCAATAATTATTAAACTTAAACAAGCATAAATAAAAAATTGAAAGTCATTTAATTTATTTATTTATTTTTTTTTTTAAACCGCAACTGGTATTAGATGTGAGCGCTTTTATTAAGAGTTAACTTAACATCTTAGATAATGAAATCCTGGGCATCACATCAATCATCTCATACAAACTATATATTTTCTATATATATACAGATTAATGATAACCTATCACGGTTTTCTCTAGGTGGACCCACTAATCACTCTGTGAGTGGGGCAGATCCAGCTAAGGGCCGGACGGTTAATATACAGTCATCGACGGTGAAACAGGTTAATTTAGTATTGAGCTTTTATAAATTTTTTGTTATATTCACTAAACTAGCTGTATAGTATGTACCCGACGGAATTTAGTTTTACCTTTCAATATTCTCAAATATTATTTACTCAAACCTTGGAAGGGGGTACGTTGCCTTCTTTGGCACCACCTGTGGCATCGAATCAGTCCCATTTGACTGATTTTCATTTAAGTGGAGCACCATATTGGGATATCCTAAGCTAGGAGGGTGGATGGATTGAGGTATAGGCCATGGGTCTTTCTTTACTAGGGGCCTTAGTTCTAATAAGGCATGATCAGCCTGTGCCGATCTTTTGGAGGGTTAAGCTGACCATAGTTTTTGGTGAAGTTTGGGAAACGGTTAAAACAAGAGAAAGTCCCATAGTTTTTTTTTGAGTTTGAGTAGTGGTGGTGTTATCAAGTATCCTTTTTTATGAGTTAAGCCCACTAACTTGTCCAGAGAGAAGGTTTGATATACTATGGGGTTGATGAAATGATTTGGTAGAGGAAGGAGTGGTAGGCCTAGGAAGAAAACCTTGAGAAAGGGGAAAGCTGTCCGTTGGCAGGAAGAGTATAAAATGAGAGGGTGAGAGTAAACGGGAAAAAAAGAAGAGATGGGAGAAGTTTAAGGAATTAGAAAAAACTAAGAAGAATAAAGGTATTTTTGTCTATGACAACTCAGTCAAATACAAGGCCTCACTCCGGGTGTGTTTTCACCCCTAAGGACATTTCCCTTTGTCTCAGATGTTTGTCATGTGCAGAGTGCTGGTCTGCTCATGTTTCCCTAGACGTAATACCTTCTATACACCAACAAGTCATATAACAGAGCCTCGTGTGGTATTAGTACATCTCAGACTTTGTTCACTACACGGTTGTTATTTGCATGCATGGAGTAAAGAAAGGGGAAGGGAAAAGAAAACCTCCTAAAAAGGAAATTTTCACAAGGTAAGGGGAAGTGGACAAGAGTTTTTTTTATAAATCTCAAGTCATTTAATTTATTAATATGCAAATAATTAAATTATATCTATTAAATAAAAATGATTTTATATTTTAAGTAATTAAACTAGTAAAAGATATAAAAATAATCTTTCAAAGTTATAAATAACAAGATACTTTTTAAATAAAATAAGGAAAACAATTTGATTAGAGAATATCTTATATCAAAAGAATACAGAAAAGACATATCATCACTTAAAAATAATAAACTAATATATATATATTATATACTTGACCAGAAAATTAAAAAAATAAGAGATTAGCAAATACTTTAACTCTTATTGAATACAAGCAAAGAATCTATTTCAAATAGTTTTAGATTATAATTAAAACATTTTGAAAGAATAGTTATAATAGTTTATAAGAATCTAGAGAAAGGATTATATAAAATAGAAGCTATAATACCTTATAATAAAGTTTAATTATAATAAAGATATAAACTATAGATGGTAATAAAAAACAAAAGAAATCAAATAGCTTGAGAGAAGTTAAAATAATTAAAAAAATATATAAAGCAATAATAAAATATTTAATTTGTTATAATATTAATAATAACCAGAAAATTAGTTTAAAAAATGTTTTAATGTTTAAAAGCTACAATATAAAACAATGATTATATTATAGAAAGAGAAATAAAGAAGATACATATGATATTATACTTCAATATAAGAAAATTTATTAGAAAAACATGAAAATTAAAGATTTAAAATCCTAAGACAACACTTGAAAAAATAATCAAAAGAGTAATTATGATGGTCAGAGTTTATTTCAGATCCCTTTCTAAAATAATAAAGTAAATTCTATAGATATCAAAACTTGTGAAAAAATTATTATACAAGAAAATATTAAAGAAAAAATATATCAAGATCAACTAATAAAAATATTCTAATACAATTTGGATCCAAAGAAAAGCTAACTTTTTATTTTGATAAATTGCTTGTTAATTATAGAAATTAAGAAATAAAAAAGGTAAATGCTTGGATTCAGATAGAAAAAACAAAAAAAGAAAGCAAGTTTCAAATAGAAGTAAACAATTGATTTTTTTTTTATAAGAGATAAACTGATAACAATCCTTACTATACTTCTAGTAGTTTTTATATTGAGATTTGTACAGATAGTCAGGCCTGTATCTCTAAATAAAAGACTATAGAAAAAGAGAATCTAAGAAGAATAAACAGTATAAGAAATTTTAAATAAATGACAAAACATACAATATATTACTAAACATGCGATCCACTTGATTCAGAGTTAATTATCAAATTCGTGTTAGAGCGTTCATTAGCTCAACCGTGGGACTCATCATGCTCTATTTGCGATGAAAAACATGGGAATTATGGATTTGGAACATTGTCTTACCTGCAATAGTTCAATTAATAAACTCAAATTCGTGATCGTAGCATAGTCTGGTCATGTGAGACCGATAACCTGAAAAAAATGCGCAGAAGATATCAGAGAAATTCTTGCCGAAGAATAGGACTGTGCGGTTGCAAACATGCAGGCAAGACAGGAACATCCTGAGAACTATATTGCGTCCGACAACAGTGAACCTCACATACTCAAATCAAGTATCGAAACGGAAAGGCAAAGATGTGAAATTCATGATGGGTTCGTCGATTCGTTGCCATCCAACAGGGAGAATGGAGGTAGTAAATACAAGGACGGAGAAAATACAGATATTACGTTGGGCAAAGAACTTGAAGGATGTCCTAACAGTGGAACAATTGGAAAAATGCAGGCATCCTTTGGGAAACTGCACAGAATCGGTTCCCTGGGAGGCGATGGTTGGAAAAAGATTGTCCCCGGGAAAACGTGTCGCCTTGTACACGCGGACTCTCGCTTTACCAGTAAAGGAAAATCAATTACCGAAAATCCTACAATCATGTCTCAAGTGCAATTATGTGAAGGAAAAAATGGAAGAACATCGCGTTGCAACGATTCGCTCATCTTAGTTAATGCATTTAAAGATAATTCTCGATTACAACCTTGGTTAATTATGAAGTTCTTGATAGTGATCCTAAAGAACTAATTTATCATATAAGATGTGTTTGCTAATTTCGGCTTTGATCATATAATTATTATCGGAGAGACAGAGTATGGAATGATCTTTTTAGACTGTTATGATCGTGTTTTTTTGTGGGAAAATGAGAGTCAAACGTTATGGCCACTTGGTGATTCTCCCGAAGAAGCATCGAAACGCATAGTTAAAGGGGTAGATCAGTTGAGTTGGTTTGAAGATAATGGAACTGTATATGAGCAGATTACGAAATGGGAAGATTATTATTAGTTACTTGTTTTAGTATTTTGATTTTATGGCTTTCTTACTGTAAATTTCTTTTCGATTTTTACACAGCCTAACAAGCGTGTTTAAAATAGTAATATAGCGTATGCGTATTTGAATAATAAAAAAATCAATTTGTAATAACTACATTCCTGCAAAACATGATTTCAGATGTTTTGACCAAGGCTTTGATTTGCCATTAGTAACATAGAAACGTTAACATATATCCCAGGCTAAAGCCTATATATTATTTCCCAGTGATAGTATGCTAATCTTTTGATTCCAGGGCAATGTTACAATTCAGGGGGGATCCTACGTAATGAAAGGATTTCTGGTCGTGACTTTCTTAACACACCTAAAGAGGAGTTTCGCAGTTATGGATTAAAAGCTGGCCCAGCAAAAAGACTTGCCGATGAGATATCAGAACAAAAATTGAGAAGTTTCTCGACATTATGGAGCTCTTTCAGAATAGATTTCTCTATTATGGAAATGAATTTTTAGTCACGTAAATTTCTAATTATCGAGTTTATTTTCAGCCATGGAGTGGCATTTCATCATGTATACTCCTGAAGGAATATATGCTACAAGTAATAGTGAACATCAGATAAATCTCTCGAAGACGGCAGTCAACGAAAATCTCGATGCTCTCCGAAGAAATGTGAAAAAGGTAATCGGTATTATCGTTGGCCTATTAAAAGATCGGGTAACAGTCGATAAGTCCCCAGCCAGTAAGAGGGTTCGAATCAAAAAAATTACTAAGAAATAGTGGGCAGATATTTTCCCCGCCTCATGCATTTTATATTGTGTTAATAAATTTTTTTTTCTGATCGTTTCCCTGGGAAACGGTTTTTGCCAAGAAGTGATCTTCTGATTTCGTATGATTAATTGAATATATCACATTTTATATAAAAAAATGTCAGATGCACAAGCCCAAAGGGACGAGTCTAAAGATTCACAAACTGCAATTGCTTCGTTAAGAGAATTAAATTCTAAACTCTCAGTTGAGATTGCCGAACTTAGAAAGAAATATGCTAAGGTTGAGGCTGAGAATATAGAGTTAAAGCAGAGAATACTGAATTTAAGACTAGATTCGAGGCACAAGATGGGAAACATAAAACTGATATTACAAACCTTATAAATGAAAATACCGAACTCAAATCTAGGGTTTTAAAATTGGAACAAAAGTTATCACAAAATGATGAAGAAAAAGGCGATCTTATTGCTATGATATATACCAGGAGACGAATATTCAATACTCTGAACCACCTATTCGTACGGAGTCAAGATCTTCTGAAGATAAAATGATTGATGAATCTCTGAATCGGGTACATAAAGAAACTGTTAGTAAAGAAATAAGAGAAAGAAATCGGGAAAAGAAGATTCAAGTACAAAACTTATCTTCGAATAATAATTCATCGATTCTAGGAGTGTCACTCTGAGTCATGTGATATAAAAACATTCCTAATACCTCTTTACCGGTGGAGGATCTTGACGATTCTGATTAAATTGAGCTTACTAAAAATCAAAATATGGAACTAGATTTAATACGAGATTTACAGAATGATATTCTTATTGTTTCACCTGATCCCGTAGAAATACTTTCCAAAGACATCATGGATAATGAGTCAAAACTCGCTCCTTTGAAGCTGAAAAATTATCAACTGATGAATCCTCTAAAATCACAACACAAAGATTAATCCATTTATTTAAGAAAGCAATACAATCTGGACATGAAGAAATTTTACCCTGGATTCGCTACTCAGATAATTTTGAGAATAAAGTTATCGAAATTCGACATAAGACAGGAGTTATCGATAAAACTGCAAGAACTCAAATATACAAAGAAATATTAGAATATCTACCAGGTGTTACATCAGTTGTTTATTTATGTCATTTGGTAAAGGTAAATTTGTCAATTACGATTATTATAGACCAAATCCTAAAAATATATTCCATTTTACTAGGCAGAGGTATGTTGATTGTCTCGAACCCAAAGACCTGATGCAGGAACATCATTGGGATCACGAATGCAATAAACTAAAGACTAATTTTGGAAAAGCAAGAATTATACAAATAGCTTATCGAAATTATAAGAATAGACCCGAATCATTAGCAACCTAAGCTTGGAATTTAATGAGAGATGATGGTACTTCTAATGATAAGAAGTTTCTAGGTTTAACGAGACATAAAGTAAAAAATTCTAGACTTAAGAACAATTTAATCAATGATGTACTAAATGGATTGAATTATATAAAAATGATCCTATTATGCGCAGTTCCATTATTAATAGACAATATGAAGAATATTATATTCCGATTAATTGGATAAGTTCTAAAAAGAGGTTAGATTCCGAAAGCGACTTTTAGAAATAGGAGCATAATAATTTAGACTTTATTTTGTTATCTTTTCTAAGGAAAAGCTGGTAACATTTTTTACTTTAGTTTTTATATATCAACCCATTTTCATCTGACACAAAAATCCCTAGTGTTGATAATAGATCGCGCTTGTTATTATTACACATCTACTTAAATTTCACATCGGCTGGAAACAATCAGCTCCTTAATAGAAGTGGCCAATAAGATAGTATACTATATTGTTGTATTAATAAATAATGGAAAAAATAATTATTTAAATGTCAAAACCTTGGTTTATTCATCTAATGTTAAAATTTTTTATCCCAGCCTATATCAATTACGGAACCCAATCTAATATTAGCTCTAGTGTCAATTTTTTGCTTAATAGAAAGTAGATTGATTTATCAGAAATAAATGGACATTTTTTCACATTGGGAACTAGTAAATTAGAACAGTGGTGTGTAATTTCATATATTATTTTATCCGTGATATAAAATATTGAAAACTAATATTCTGAATGTCTGAACATGAATGAACTATATTATATACAACATCAATAATAGGAAATAAGACGTAATATTTTGTAGGTTTTTATTTAAATCTGCAATTTTTTTGATTGATTTGTCAGTAATCCGCTCACAGCCTTTGAGAAAATAATTTCGCATATCTGGATAGCCAGTTGCAATCGCATATATAGCTTCATTCATAATTATTTCATTGAACGACAAATCCAGGTGTTGAAGATTTACACATAAGTATACAATTGCACGAATGGATTCATCATTAATAGAAGGTTGTCCATTGAGGTTTAAATATATTAGATTGGAACAAGATTGTGCTATTTCAATCACAAATGCACTGGAAATATTACTATCTCTATACAAAAAAGCGAGACTTACTGTATATATTTTAAATTTGGACAAGATTGTCTAACACATCTATCGGCAATAGCTGTACATGCATCAAGACTCAGATGTAGTAGCTTCGGACAATATTTTGCAATTTCTATAATTGGTATATTACTAAAACCATGACTTCGATCGAGAATGAGAAAGTTTATATCTGGGCATGAATGCAGAATTGTACCGAGTAATTTATCTGAGATTTTTAAACCCTCCATTTTGAGATATGCCATCTTTGAGCAATATGTAGGTTTTGTCTTTTCACATATAACTCTTTTAAACTATATTAATTGTCAATAAAGAGGTCCTAACATATCTTTACTGATTCTGTTGATAATCTTCTATAGAAAACTCAATGTGTCTCCATAGAATCGGAACACTGCAGTGATACCAAAGTTTATTGACAAATAATGTTGGATAGAGTGCTTTATCCTTAGTCAAGAAATTGAATGTATTTTCAAGTAACTCCGGAAGAATAAGAGGGTGACTCATATTTGGTTCTTTATATAAGCACAGTTAATACAAAAGATTAAAAATTCATTACATCTTTGAAATCTCGATCTGGTTAGGTATAATGTTTATTATCTTTTAGCCCTTCTATTTCCTTTTCTAGATCAAGAAGGGTGTCCCATCGAAGTGAGAAAGACTCAGATCTGGATTTATTTAGATCTATAACTATAAACTCTTTTTGCCTCAAATAGCCATCAATAACTTTTGAAGCTTTTCATGGATCTACATCAGTGTAAGGACTTATAATATTTGCAAGTTTTCAAATAGAGCCTCAATCATTAAAGAGAACAATGTGAGTAGCATTTTCACGAATATCTATTGGAATTTTGTAAAATTTCTGAGCAACATAAATTGAGGAAATATTTCCATGACGACCTCGGATAAAAAATGGAATAATTTTTTTCTGTATAGCTGAAGGGTCAAAGTAAAGATCTTCGAATATCACTAATGTACTCTTTTAGTATTAAACTTTTTGGAATCTGGAATTTTATTAGGAGGTAGTACAGAAAATGTAACATCTTCATAATAGGACTTTGATTTGTCTTGAGCAAGATATTTATAAAAATTTTGAACTATTTTATATTTCGACTTATTCAAATGATGTCTGAAAAGAACTACATCATCACATTTGACATTGCGTTCCCCTATCTTAGAACACCTTTTCTTCTTAAACATGTAATAAAATTTGGACATTGTTAGTAGGTTTAAATTCATATTGGTCTTACCTGAATTACTAGCCCCTACCATTATGATACAAAAAGGTCACGCTGGTGCATCTTTATCTTCCTGATATTTTTTCGAAGGGTTTACCTTATCTATGGCAAATACATAATATAATATTTTTTCATTATAAATATATATATTATATTTTTTTTTATTTTGATGAATTATCTGAATTTAACACACTATTTATATCTGTGTTTAATAAATAACCTTTCTCTTGTAATTTGCTTTTTATATAGGGAAATAAATCTGCATTATATGGTATTTCAATAAGATCTATACCTTACTCCTTGCATATATTCCACTTTTTTTTGTTACATAATCTTTGTGAATCTAGGTTAGCTTTGTCATTGAGATGAAAATATTTTGGAACAATACAAAAATGATAGATGCCCTGAAATTCGAATACTAATTTTAATTCTTCATTATATTCATTTAATTGCATCCCATTAAAAAATGACTATTTACATGATGAAAATTTTTTATCAAGCAGATCTTTGAAAATATATCTCATGAATTGCTCCCCTTTAAAATGAGGATATAGGAAATACCATTCAAATTTATACTTCTGGATCTTATAAAATGTATATCACTGATGCTTTCCATTTTTACATGATCAAAGATATACATCAAAATTATTTATTTGACCAATTTTATCAAGACATTTTTCATTATGCTTTTTTGCATACTCTTTAGTCTTAGCTACTTCATTAATAATACAAATAAAATTAACAGATCTGGAATAAATATTTTCTTCCAATATACTTTGGGACAGATACTGAAATTTTTTTAGATCTGTATGCATCGGCTCCTTTTTCACAAATCCCTGCTTTGGAGGATATTCATCAGCATTATCTCCAAGATAATATAAAATTGATTCATTTTTTGTTACTATGATTTTTCAAATTTTATAAAGACTTGGTAAGAATATCAGATCCATTGCATATTTCTGATTCTCTATATCTCCTTTCCACTCTGTATTAGCAAGTAGATAATGAACTGTATCACCTTTCTTCAATCTATTCTTCTCATATTTTTCAACAAAATGCTTATACTTTGTAGAAAATCTAGATTTTATTCATTTTAATCGAATAATTAACTTGGGAACTAAATTTCACTTTGTAGAACCTGGAGCTCTAATGAGATGTATTAGATAATTATTTAGGTAATAAATGTCTTTTGGCAAATATTTTATCTATACTCTTATTGATTTAAGATTTGAAGTTATACTTTCAATAACATACTGGATTTTATAAAACGTTTCTGCTAATGTTATATTAAATTATTCTATAAGAACTAATTCACAATGACTATAAGTACCAATTACTCAAATTGTGATATTATGTATCTTTATTAATTAAGCAGTTTCATCTATAAATTCTTTACT
Organism: Acaulospora colombiana; assembly: GCA_910592055.1. Lineage (NCBI taxonomy): Eukaryota > Fungi > Glomeromycota > Glomeromycetes > Diversisporales > Acaulosporaceae > Acaulospora > Acaulospora colombiana. Next base: position 581 of record CAJVPT010001355.1, on the reverse strand, counting down.
GCCATTACATTATATAAGTATTTGGTATATAAGAGAGTTATTAAAATTATTATAAATTTTCTTGAATGCTTTAATAATTTCTGACCTATTTTTTGATGTTAAAGGGACACTGGCTTTAAATCTACTAAACACATTTATAATCTGTAATACTGCTTTTCATATCTTTCTTTTATATTTATCATGTATAAAAAATAAGATACCACACTAATATACACAATTTGATTTTTGAATTTTTTATAACTTATCTGTGAGATATTTTTTAGTAATGGAGTATACTTTTGCCATTTATTCTATCTATAATGAACTTTTTTATATAGAAAATTATATTATTCTTTTTTACATGCATCTCTTAAAGTTTTGCATTGGAATGATAATCAGTAGGATGATAAAAAAGCAATTAGTATATTAAGTTTAACTCCTCATTTGGATCGATTCTAATAATAGGCTTGTTCAATTTAGTCATTTTTAATATATTTTACTATAAGAAATAAACTATATTTTAGCAAAGCCAAGAGATAAGTCAATATAACATTAGCAGAAACGTTTTATAAAATCCAGTATGTTATTGAAAGTATAACTTC
>CAJVPT010001354.1:0-21910 GCA_910592055.1 Acaulospora colombiana | reverse complement strand
AATTTCGCTCTCCTCCTCTCGATTCCTATCCCCGGCCTAATGTGAAATACATTCTCCTTTTTTTTTTTTTTTTTTTTTTTTTTTTAAAAATTTTTTTTTTTTTTTTTTTTTTTTTTTTTTTTTTTTTTTTTTTTTTTAAAACCGCAACTGGTATTAGATGTGAGTGCTTTTATTAAGAATTAACTTAACATCTTAGATAATGAAATTCTGGGCATCACATCAATCATCTCATATAAACTATATATTTCTATATATATACAGGTTAATAATAACCTATTGCAGTTTTTTCTAGGTGGATCTACTACCACTCTGTGAATGGGGCAGACCCAGCTAGGGGTCGGATGGTCAAATACATAGTTATAGATAGTGAAACAGGCTAATCTAGCAGTGAGCTTTATAAATTTTTGTATTATATTCGCTAAACTAGACTGTATAGTATGTACCCAATAGAATTTAATTTTATCCTCCAATACTCCCAGAGATATTATTCACTCAGACCTCAGAAGGGGGCACTTTACCTTCTTTGTCACTACCTATAGCATCGGATCAGTCCTGCTTAACTAATTTTCATTTAAGCAGAGTACCATATTGGGATATCCTGAGCTAAAAGGGTGGAATTCTGAAGACTGCCAGGGTAGGGGATCTTGTGGAGTGTTTATAGTAGATTAGACCAGAAGCCTTTCTTCATGCAATCCTTCTGGTAGTACGACTATAGATCTCAGCCCCTGATCAATGAAAGACCAGAAGTCTCATTTTCATATAGCCTAATCTAATTGAAGCTTGTTCCGAATGATTGGATATGACTTTCACAGGATAACCAGTAAACCTGATCAGAAGGGTAATTTAGATTTTTCATTCTTAAGTGGTATTGAACTACAAACCTTATGATTGCGATCTGGGAGTACTACCACTGTGCTATTGACCCACAGGTCTTTTAAACAATTATTGTTAAATGATTATTATCTCTTTCTGTTATAATAGATGATCTGCCACTTGTAGAAGGAGGTTTTTTATAATTATTATTTTAAAACATTATGAATAGTAATTTTTGAATAATTTAATGTTTTTGCTATTTTTCTTTCACTTATTTCACATTTCTAAGCTCCAATAATTTCTCCATGCTCAAAAATAGTAAGTTTTTTTCTTTGAATAGTCATTTTTATAATAATAACAATAAAGTTATAACAAAAATAAATATGTAAACAAAGATTTATATACAGTATATATATAAATTAATAAATAATTGTTTTTTTTTTTTTTGCCCTCTATCAGGCTAGTTATATATGCTTTATTAAACATTTGTAAGCTGCATATATAATATAAGACACTAAAGCTAATTCTTTAACTAACTCACTTATCTTAATTGTTTTACCTTTCTAAGTGTAATTTTGGAAGTAATTTATCACTTCATTAGGAGTTCAGGTAAATACCTTTTCAACTTTTAACATAATTGTCTACAGATCACTACTGCATATTACTCTTTTGAGTTTTGATAAAGATTAAAACCCAACTATTTCATTCCATACTTTATCACATCTCACAGAATCTATTTGAACATCGTATTTTCTAATTCTTCTTCTTTTAATAATATTTGATATGACCAATTTTCTATATCTTGGCCCTGTTTCTTTGCCTCTATAAATATGTCAGCCTTTTGATCTTATCACCTCTGTTGATTCCCAATATCCATTTCCATTCTATCACCTTTTTATAGCTGATATTCCAAATTTTCTTTCTGAAGTGATTATATGTTTTCTTCTGCATCTTCATTATCAACTTTCTTGCTTCTTTATCAATTCTCTTTCCATAGCTCTTCAAGTCTTCTATCTCATCCATTAGGTCTTTTTCAATCAATCCCATATAGAAGCTAAGTATATTCTGACCAGTGTTTGAGATCCTTTCCACCAGTTGAGCTATTTTCTTATCCATTTCTCTTCTTTTCATTCTGTCATCAACTGTCAAGCTTATCTCTTTTTCTTCTGACTTTTTTTTCCTATTTTCCAGAAGTTTGTTAAAACCTTGATTCTATCTTTTATACCCTTCTGCCAGGTTTCTTGCCACTGAGTTTTATATGCTGGACATTCTAGCAAGTGTTCTATTATCTCTTTTTGCTTTCCACATGCAAAACATTTTACTTGCTTGTATAAGTCTAGTCTTCTTGTGACTAGCTTTATTAATATGAGTAGTTTATTGCTGATCATCTTAACAAGAAAGTTTTTTTTTATGATTCTTTAAAGTAGGTATTTTATATGTGCCTATTATTCATTTGTTTCCAAACTAGGTCCCATATATGCCTATACTGGTCTTGGATTTGATAACCCTACTTTTTGTCTATTCTATTTTGGATTGTCTATTAGTGCATCATTATTTTGGCATTGGTTTTTTTAACAAACTGTCTTATTGAAGCATTTAGACTATATCTTGCCATTTGATTTTAGTAATAATCTTAGATAAGTCCAGATCCTGCCATTCTATTGTTGAGAACTTTAATGCTTCTTTGACTAAAATATCTGCTTCCTCATTGTATTAAATATTAGAGTATACTTTAGCCTTACTAAGATTTAGATCCAATTCTTTTTTCTTTACCAGACTCAAATTCATATTCATAAGGAACAATTTTGTTCCTTTAGTCATCTTTTGTGGGTTTTTTTAGGATCCTCCTTTTTTATAGTTTTCTATTTGAAGATGCAGGCTTGACTATCAATATGGATCTAGATCTTGCTGTTAATTGGTACCACTAGTAGTATAATGACTATTGCTACTAGTTCTGCTCTTGTAAATAAAGGCCAATTAGCTACTTTTGCTTGGAACTTGCTTTTTCTTCTTGATTCTCCAATTTGTATTCATGCTACACCCATCTTCTTTAATATTCTCTTTAATGAGCTTCTCCTCCCAGTTCTCGATTTCTACTTCTTCTATTTGCCTTCTATCATATTGTGTAATTACTAACTCTATATGAATTGTTCTACTTATTGATCCCTCTAGCGCTAACTTGAAACAAGGAATTTTTAAAAGTTGAGCTCTCCTTATAGATTTCCTAGTATTAAGATAAGGAATAATATATACAATATTTGTTCTATATTTGATTCTACTATGCATCAATTTTCAATCCTGATTCCTTCTGGGCAACCCTAGTATCACATCAGATTTGATCCTAAGTTTTTCTTGGAACTATCATATTTGAAATGTTCTATTTTAATGCATCTTTTATTGTTACCTAAAATCAACTTTCCCGAAACAAGTTGTTGCTGCTAATTATTGCTCTTGGTGATCATTTAAAGTTTTTGCTTTTATCAAGATTAAGATTAAGTACTGAATATTCTGGACTTCACTTTAACCAATCTTCTTTTCAAGTTTTAGTGAGCTGTCCTATCTTGTTTTCTTGCATCTTCCTTATTATTGACAAGTACTATTCTGGAATAGATCCTTTACTTGTCTTCTGTAGTTTTATAGTTGATAAACTGATCTATATATATCAACTTATTGTGTTTGAGTAATGGAATGGCTTTACTGTATTCTTGTGTTGTCAGATGATCTTTAATTGGATTATTTCCAGTACTCAAATTAAAGACATCATTTCACTTCATCTATGGAAAGTTACCTCCATATCTTTGATCAGTTTTAGTACTTGTAATATGAAGTTGCCCCTTTCTGAAAAATGGTTTAGTAAATTACATGTGAGCAGGTTGAAAGGTTCCCAGTACTTAATCTGTGATTGCTTTAACCTGATGATTGTTGTGATTGCACAATCTTGTTATCTGACTTTATTTTTGCAACATTCAAATACTCTTTAAATTGTAAATCCTGGGATAATGTACTACACTATTAGGTATGGATCGATATAGTGTAGCCTTATTTTTGAACAGTTTTCTATATGCCATTGTTAGGGTATTACACATTCATCAAGATAGTATACTATGTTGCATTCTGAATTCAATTATAGGTATTAAGACTCTATTCAGAATATAAAGTGCTTGTTTGTCAATTAACTTTTTGTTCTTTGGGAACTTGATAACCACATTGATCTCTTTAAGTATCTATTCTTTGAGCTTGATAGCAGATTTTTGGTTATCTGTTCAGATCCCTAGAAATCTTGTTTGTTCAGCTCTATTCAATTTTCTAACTACTTCTCTGTCAACCTCTGCTTGGACCTCTTCTGAATATTGATTGGAGTTGTTAATAGTAATTAATACTGATTTGCTACTATTAATCTGTGAGTTCTTTGCCTTGTAAAAGATTCTTGCTTCTTTCGAAATCTTTTCTATATTCTCTTTGGATCTTGCTATTTATGTTGTATCATCCATAAATATAATAGCTGCATGTCTTGATTCTAGTTTTCTTTCAGTGTTTTTCTTTAACTCTGGATCCCAAGCCACTGACATTTTGTAGCCTTTTGTTTCATTATTCTGAATCTTGCACAATAAAGGGTCATAGAATATTTTCCACATTAGTGGTGAAATAGTTTCTCCTTAATCAATCCCATCTCCTGCTATGATTACTTCAGTTAGATCTTTCACAAATATAATCCTAAATTCTCAATTTCAAAATAGACTCATTATGATTTGAATAAAGCCTTCTGGTATTTTGATTCTATTTATTGCCTTGACTAATATATTCAGACTAATAGTATCATATGCTTTTGCTATGTCTTGAAAAAGTATCCATAACTCCTTTTTATTTTCTCTTGCTTCCTTACAAATGTTATTGAAAATTTGAATTGGTTCTGCTATATTTTCTCCTGGTAATCCTACATAATTAGATCTTCTCAGGATATTGTTAGTCTTACAGATATTTTTCAATCTATTTGTGAGGATTTTGGTGAAGCATTTTTGTGTGCCTTCCAGCAATACTATTGATCTGGTGTTGAAGAGTTTACATCCCCATGGTTTTGGTTTTGCTATGGGATATATATAGCTTTGCTTCTATTCTATTGGAGTAACTTCCCATCTTAAAAACAGTTAAGCATCTTTCTAAGATATTCTTTTTCTTCTTGACCCAGTCTTTTTAGCATTTCATAACTGATTTGTGATCTCCCTGGGGCTTTGCCATTGGGAAGTCCTTGAAGTGTTTTGTATAGTTCTTCTTGGGAAATTGGCTCCAGTAGATCTTTATACCACCTTTTATTAATATAGCCTTTAGGATTGTATTCTTCTTTCCAATCTTCTGTAAGACTGTCAAAATGGGCATTTTATTTTTTAAATGTCTCATGATGATATCTCCTTATTTCTCTTTTGATTTCTCTCTTCTTAATAGTTATATATTTCTTTTCTTCATCTTTAATCTTAATCCTATCCAGTTTTATTTTAACTCACTCTCTGTTAGTTAAGGAGTTTACCATTCTCTTTTGATTACTACATAAGTCATCATATCTCTGTCTCAAGACTTTTTTGATAGCATCCCTTGTTTTTTTGCCTCTGTATTCTAACAAGCGAGTTTTAAGCCTTCTATTGTATCCTGTATATCCTTTTTAATAGTTTCAATGGAATTTGAGAAATGCTATATTGAAGGCAATAGTTTTTAATCTGATGATTAGGACTGAAGGTAGTGTTGTGTTTTCAAATAATCATGTTAAGGGCTTGCAATTTGATTGGATCATGTGTATTTTCTGTCTTCTTAAAGAATGTGAATAGTTAAAGAGCCCTCTGATACTTGATAAATTCAAGTCCATACCTATGATGTTTTTCTTGAGAAGCTGATAACTTTTTGATCATAAGCTTGTTATATACTGCTCTGCATATTTGTTCTTCAAATGTCTTTCAAATCTTGTTTGGTTGAGCTTCTTTTTTACTATTTTCCGGTTTTACTTGGAACAATAGATCTATTCCTATTCTGAGTTTGTGATTTAGACTTTTACTGAATACTTTTCACTGCTCAGGTGTTGACCTCTTTATATCAATTCTTTGTTCACTCTTTATGGAAGGCTTGTTTTTTATATCTTTTGTGAAGAAATTGGTATCATATATTGTTAACACTAGTATAGTATAATCATTTCTTGTTGTTTCCTCCATACTTTGATTATTGAATCTAAGTATTGTATAGTTTGTAAGGCTTTGAAATATCCATATATAATTAATCTGACTACTGCTAGTAGCATCCTATTTTGTTGAAGTTTTATCTTTTCCTTCCCATATAATCTGTATGACAAGAAAGAACTATTTATCTAAAAAGTTGAATAGCAGTATTTCTGGATGCCAAGATAGTTTAAATTTGCTCTAGATGTTGATACCCTATCTTCTGCAGGGTTGTATATAGCATTAAAGTCTCCAGTTACTATTATATGAAAGCCTTGTCTATTCTTTTCTTTAATGAAGCTATATACTTTCTTTTGCATTTTTATACTTTATCATTTGTTTGAGAGAATATAGATCTGAATAATACATATCTTATTCTATCTCATGAGTATATTAACTGCTATCATATATCCTTCTATCTCTTTTACTGAAGCTACTTTTCTTTCCAGATCTTTTCTTATCAAGAAACTAACTCCTGCACCATATGGAGTATCTTTATTGGTACTATGAAAATGCTTAAAAGTTGTTTGCTTCCAGAAGGCCTATTTTACCTTTGCATTAATTAGTTTTGTTTCGTATAGCCCCATTATTCCAATGCCTTGTTCCTGTATTTCTTCTATAAGACTATACTAATTTGTATTATCAGTAATGTCTCTAATATTATGTGTCCCTATTCTAATTACTCTTTTCTGTATATCTTCCTCTTTTGTTTTTTCTACCTGTTGGTTCTTTCTGTTTTCCTCTAGAAATTTATCTTTTTTTATTTGCAGAAAAGTATCAAGATCTTAATCGCTTTGCTACCACTTACTATTGTTCTTCTCTATTTATCATACTTTGCCCTTGTTTTGTATTTTTGACTTGAGAATAGTGGACTGACATTCCTACTCTTTCTGTGGTTGGACTGGTGTATTCTTTTAGGAGCAGTTGACCCTCCTTTTGAGTGAACCTTTCTCTAATTTGTCTAGTCATTTGCTAAGCTTCTCTAATATTTTACTCAACTGGATTACCTCTAACTCTTACTTTACAATTGATCTTAGGCTTCTTTTTTTCTGTCTTGTTGTTTGCCTTTAATGTCACCTAGTATCCAAAGTTTTATCATCTGTTTCTAAGAAATATTGTAAAGCCTGGTGTGAAACTTGATTTGCTTTCTGATGTTTCCATCTCCCTAATGGCTCCCTATTGCTACCAGTTACTGATAGTATAGATCTTATTGTGCTTCTCCTGTTTTCTAATTGACTATTGTTTTTTCTAAGTCTTACTACCATTATAGCTTCTTTATTGGTTACCATGATATCTTTATTACTTTTTTTATCTTTACTTGCTCTATCTCAGCTTTTGCAATCTTGTTTCCTTGCTTCTTTAATCATTATATGTGCATTGCCTGACCTAGTCAGATCAGATAATACCTTGCGATGATAATGATTCTTTTCACTATATCCTAGCCCTTAATTATCAATCTTTATTTGGTGCTAAAGTACCTCTCTTAGATCTTTTTCATTCTCAAAGTACACTACTGTATAGTTTTCTGATACCAAAGTGATCTTGTTTTTTGATATATAAAATGCCTTGGTCTTCATATGATTTAAGGCTTCTTCTATAGATTTTGTAGATAATCCATCAACTCCATAAAATCTTAAGGTATATCTCTTTTTATCTTTTAGAATCTGAGTAATTTCTTGATTATCTTGTTCCTTGTTGACTATTATAGACTGAAATTGATTGGATTTTATCTTGATTACCCATTTCTTGTTCAAGTTAATATATTCTCAGTGAATATAAAGGTAAACTTTGAACCATTTTTTATGGAAAGATGTTTTATATTTATAAATATTAATAATTTCTTCAAATTCTTCCATTGTTTGTCTAATCACATGTTTGTCAAGCTTATAATCTATATTTACTAATATGATATATTTTGATTTATTTTTAGCTGATAGAAAGCTTTCTGGCTTGAAGAACTTTTTGTTCTGAACATATCTTTGGAAGGCTAGTCATGTGCTCATATTTTTGTCCATTTTCTAAGTGTAAAGTTCTCAACTTCTTTTCTATTAACAGTCTCCAGACATTTTGCTACATCTTCTTCTTCATTAAAGCTAAATGTAATCCAATGATTGCCATTGATAAATTCTGTTTTGAAGGGATTCATTTGCTTAGGTATTTTTAGAGCTTCTTTGAGATACATAATTCTCTCTTCTCTATTTTCTTCTAACAACATGACTTGAAGTACCTCCACCTTGATTGATCCCTGTTGTTTTACGAAGAATGGATTTACTGTTGTCCCTTGAACCCTGTTTCTTGTATTATAAGACATGCTATCTATAATACAGCTTCCTTGCACTGTTTCTTTTAACACTTCTGTTTTTATTTATTCCATCACTTCTCTATTCTCCATTATGACTTTCTTAATCGAGTGTACTTCTTTGAGTTCTATATAAGTTGATTGAACTTTTATTGAGGGTACTTTCTATTATCGAAACTTCAATTTGGTTAGAGCTTGATTCTTGTATACTAACTTGCTTGTTAACATATTATACACTTTTTCTTCTAGCATAGGTGCTTCCAAATCTTTCTTTTTATCTTGTCTCTTTTCCCAGAGAGTAAGGATATATTGCTACAGTATATATTCTTTTCTATTATAAATGGATCTATTCTCATTATATTGGCAATAATATTATCTAATATCGAGAAAACATGTATTAATTTAATAGGAATATAGGGTTGATTAGTTGTTATTGATCTCAGCTTATGCTATATTATTTTTGTTTCCCAGAGTACTTGCTGAGGATCTTGATAAGATGCTATCTTTCTCAATACTTTCAATAGCTCTTTTTCTCTTTTCTCTAGAATCCTGATTATTGTTTATTCTTTCATTGATATGTTGTCACATGATACTCAACACATGTTGTCATTGTATAAATATCTTTTTAACCACATAATCAGATAAATACTATTATGTATTATTTTTTTGTTTGGCATATATGGCAATAAGTTGCTATATTGATATTAGGAAGTCTATAATACATAGCTTCTATATGTTTATACGTTCAGTATTTATTTATTAACATGTAACTGGCTGTGATTAACTGTTAATCTTGTTTTTAGATAACATGTGCTAATTGATTATACACATTTGAGTTTATTGGTCTGTTACATTCTACTATTTTGTTGTAGATTGATCAGCTTGCTTTGATGCATATCAACCAGATGGAAAGTTAACATATTCATGTTTGTGTGATGTGAATTAGTTGATCTGGAGTTGTTGTATTATTGTGATCTTTTGGCTGTTTGACCAAAAAGACTTGAATGTCCTCTTGGGTTTCAGTTAGCTTTGAGGTTATACTGATTTATCAGTATAATCTATTGCTTCTAAAACTTCTCTTAGTGCCTAAAAAGATATTAATCTACATTGGCCTGGCTAAGACTTTGTGGAGTTGAGGTTGGGTCTCAAGAAACCTACAGTGAATCAGCTTGTTTTTGCTTTTTCTTCTTTTTAAAAGCAAAAATGATCTAGGAATATTTGTCTTTCAAGCTGAGCAAAACTTTTTTCTTGTTATTACAAAGTAGATTTTGTTGCCTAGAAGTAGATAGTTGTATCCTCTGAGACTTGCTCTTGTGTAGAAGAGTTTTTGTGAATTTTTCAAGAAAATTATCAAAAAAGAAAATTTTTTAAAAAAATATGGATCAGTGGAAAGAGTTTTTATAAGGTTATATTGATTTGTTTTATCAGTAATATCTTTAACATTATATATTCCTATTCTTATTACTTTTTCTTCAATATCTGCATTTTTTTATTTATATTCTAGTTGTATTTTAAAATTTTTCCCTTTTATGAATTAAGTTTTTTTTATTTAAAGAAAGTCTTAAGGTCTTGATTATACTATAAATCCTCAGTACTATTCTATTTCTTCTGTTATATTTTGTTCTTATTCTTTATTTGGATGTTGGAAATAGTAGATAGGTATTTTTTATTCTTTTGTAATTGAACTGATGCTCTTTTTAGAAGCAGTTGGTTTTTCATTTGAGTGGGTTTTTTTCAAGTTTATCTATTCTTTTGCTTAGTTTTTCAATTAATTTGCATAATTGAGATTCTTTGGATTCCTAGTCTAAATTAGATCTAAAGTTTCTAGGCTTGCATCTTATTGTTTATCTCTCTTGTTGTCTAGTATTAGTGTTACTGTTTTTTTTTCTCTTGATTTTGTGTTTCTTTATATGAAGTATGGCTTTTTCTTCTTCTTAAAAATTCTCCATTGCTACCAGTAGCTAGTGGATCTGGTCTTGAAGTATTTCTATTAGTTTTTATATAATGGTTTCTATTATTCTAGACATCTATTGTTATTATACTTTTAATATTTCATCTTAATATAATTATGTGTTTCCTTTCTATGACTATTATATCTTTGATTTTCTTCTTTTACATTATAATCATCTGAATTATCTAAGTTTATAAGTTGTTTGAGTTAATAGATATTCTATGTTAGTACTGATAATAGTTTTTTATATTTTATACTAAACTTTGGTTCTTAATCTTGATTTATTGTTAAAATGACACTTTCAAGTCTTTCTTATTTTCAAAGTAAATTACTGTATAATCTTCTGATACTAAAGTAAACTTATTTCTTGGTATATAGAAGGCTTTCACTTTTGGTTAACTAAATAATTCAAATATCAGTTCTATAGATCTTCTACTAACTCCTATAGTCTTAAGAAGTGATGCTTTCTTTCTTTAAGTATCTGGGTTTCTTCTTGATTATCCAGTTCATTGTGAACTATTACTGATCTTATTTGATTGGATTTAATTTTGAGTACCCAGTATTGTTCCAGTTTGCATGCTCATGATATGTAAAGAAATGGATTTTGAATCTTTTTTGATGAAAAGCCATATGATATTCATGAATCCCTGGATTCTGCCATTACCTTTCTAATTAGTTGTTTATTGCATTTTGTTCTATATCCACCAATATAATATATTTTGATCTGTTTTTTGCTGAAGAAAAGTTTTCTGGCTTGAAAAATATTTTATTTAAAGCATATTTTTAAAAGATTAGATGTATGCTTCTATCTTGATCTATTCTCTTGATAAAGAAGTTTTTTTCTTCTTTTTTATTAATTAATTCTAAATATTATACTACATTCTCCTCTTCATTAATATCAAAATAGTTGTCATTAATAAATTCAGTCTTGAAGGGATTCAATCTCTTGAATATACTTAAAGTTCCCTTGCAATTTTCATATCTGTTTTCTAAGACATCTTTAATTTGATATCTAATGTAAAAACTTTTTTTCTTCTTGTATATCATTTTATGGGTATACTCTATTTTAGTGACTTTTAACAATAGTTCTGGAATTCTTTCTTATAACTGGGAAAGAGCTATTTTTTTATTGATAAATTTATCAAGACCTCTTAATTTTTGAATGGTTTTTCTATATTTTTTAGAATTTTAACATCCCAGTTGACTTATAATTTCTTTAGAAGAAAGTGGATCTTATTAGCTTTTCTATAGGTTTCAATATCTTTCTTTGGAATTATGGATTCAAGCTTTACTTCTTTTCTTGTATTAGAAATAGAATAGATTATTTTTTTTTAAGATACTTGTATGTACTCTTGATAATTATTGACTTGAAATCATGTCAGGTCTTATCAAGTTCTTAAGAATCATTTACTACTCTTGATTAGTGAGATTGAGAATAATTATCTAGAAAATTGCTTTCTATCCAGAATTTGAATTTCTCCCATTGTTCAGCTATAGAATTTACTGGGTCTGATATTTTCTTGCTTTTTGATCTATGTTGTTCTTAAGTTTGATTCTTAAACAGATTGTTTATTATCATTCTTGTCAACAATAAAGTATAATCACTCCCCAATAATATTTTCACTAAAATATTTTTAAATTTGTATATATTGTTTAGACTAATTTTTGTTAGTAACTAGATATAGTCAATTCTATTATATAATGTATTATTCATTTATATGAATATAATACTTTCTTCTTTTCAGGAGTTTTAGACATCTATGTAGTTCCAGTCTTTTAAAAAGTTGACAAAATCTATTTCAGCTTTTTTATATCTAGGTGTTATTTTATTAGAGAGTGTCTAATTTACTATTGAATTGATGACTGCATTGAAATCTTCTATGATTTTAACCTTAAAGTGATTTCTTTATTTATCTAGAATTTTATTTGAAGTAGTTGTTGTAGCCATCTATTTACAGTTTTTTCTGATGACAGATATACCTGATAGATGTAAAGCTTATATCTTGTTGATAAAAAGTTGATTTCTATTATATAACCTTTTATTTTTTCTATAGATTCTAGCATTTTTTCAATATTTTTATTGATAAGGAGTTCCAATCCAGATTCTCTGAGTTTTTTATTATTGCTATAGTGAAAAAACTTATATGTTTGTTGTAAAATAAAGGTGAACTCCATTGCTTTGTTTCATTTATTAGCTTGGTTTCATAGATGCCTAGGATATTTACTGTATATCGAGTTCTTATAAGAATTTGTATAACTTTTATTGATCCAGGCTAGTATTAATCCCTTTAATATTATGTGTTTCAACTGAAATTGTATTGACTAGTGAAGAGTTATCTATAGTATATTTGTTATATAACATGAGTTCTTTTCAATTCTATTGATAGTATTCTTTTTGAGTATACTTATAAAGTTATTCAATAATATATAATATGTTATATAAAGAGAAGTTATATCGATATCTGCTGTTTTCTTTGGGATTGCTTCTTTTTTCCAAGATAAGCTTGATTCTTCTTGTAGATCAAAACCTCTCCTAGTATATAGTGATTGGACTGGTTCTAATTTTAGGAGTAATTATTATATTATCTTTCTCTTAACCTATTCTGATTACTTGTTTTTTCTTCAATTAGGTTTATTCTATTATTTAGTTATTTGAGATTGTTCAGAATCTGATAAAGGGGATCTTAATCACTTTTACTTTCAGGATAGGGACTTTTGGATCTATTATGTCAACTTTTTTTATAACAATATTTGATTAACTTCCTGTTACTACCAGTAACAAACTATTTGGAAGTTTCTATTGACTAGTAGTATATTTGTTACCTTGGAAGTTATGTCTTTTCCTTTTTTCCTTTCTTTCTAAATTTATTTTTTTTTAGAATTTCTTTCTATTTCTGCTTTGTTCTCAAATATTGTATATCAATTGGTTCTAGTATTGTTTTTGATATCAATTTAATCCAATTGTCTTAAGTAAAGTTTGTTGTATATTATTTTGAAATAAACTTTTTCTTTATTATCTTTATTACTCTTTATATAAGCCAATTCTTTATCTTGTACAATTACTTTTTTAGAGTGCTTCCTAGCACTTCAGCTGATATAATCTTGTCTTTCTTGAGAATGACTTTGTTCTTATTTAAAATGTATTCTAATACTTTAGATAAGTTTATGACTAAAAATAAATATATGCTATTTTAAAGCATTATTTAGATCTTGTGCTGATAAGAAACAAATTATTGTGTAGTCTCTTCTCTTTAGTATATATGAATTTCTAGTAATATAACATGATTTGACTTTAGTATATTTAACTGCTCATATGATTAAATGAGTGATAGTATTATGTGTTCTATATAGTCATAATGATTATGAATTATGCTGTTTGATAATCCTATTAATTTCATTATCATCAGACTTATGTTGGGTGAAGATAGTCCTGATAGTTTTTGTATTGATATGAATTATCCATTTCTTCTCAAGGTTGATATATTCTTTATGAAAGATAATACATATCTTGATTTATTATTGTGACCATGAATGATTATAAATATAAATATTTATTATATGTCCATATTTATTGAGAACAGATTTAATTTCTTAATGTGAATGGGTTCAGTTGATATCTATAAGTATAACCACCAGTAAGGTTTTTTTTCATTTTTTATTTGCTAAAAAACTTTTTTATTTGGTAATTGAATAGAGTTTGATCATTTTTCTATATATATAGATATAATAGTAAAGTTTTCTTTATCTTTTTTGTTAATATTTTTGAAATATTATAATACATCTTTCTCCTTTTTGTAAGTGAATGTTGTTTATGCATTACCATTGATAAATTCTTTTTTGAAGGGTTGAAAATCTTTTGGAAAGCCTAATATATTTTGTAAATATATTATTTGTTTTATTTTGATTTCTCCTAGAAGCCTAGAAGTGAGCACACACATTTTATATTCACAATCCACCTTGATATGAAAGGGATTAATACTGAATGTTTTTGATCTATTTCTTGTCTTATATATATGTTGTTTAACTATATTGTCTTTTTTAATCTTTTCACTGATAACTTTTATTTCAATTATATCTTCGAACTTCTTATTTTCCATTTAAATTTCAATAATATTTTGAATTTTAATGGTTATGGATGTTTGAACTTTCATGGCTATTACCTTATCTGATAAACTGTGTATAAAAAGATTGTTTTCAGGTATTATCTGACTTGACATAATATTTTACAAAGAGTATTGTGCTTGCTTGGCTTGTTCTATTATATTCAAGTATTTATTCTCTAAAAATTGAGTAAGAAGATCTTCTTTTCCTTGTTCTTTGATCGATAGATAAAGAATGTGTTATCTGAGAATGTTGACTTTAATAAAAGTAATATGATCGATACTCAGAATTCTAACAATAATACTATTTATAATTGAGCATTGAGTTGAATCTAAGGTGGGATTTATAGTGACTTTTTAAGTTAAAGTAATATTAAGGAAGGTTTGTATTGCCTATAGTTTTTGTTATTGATCATATTTGTCTGATAATTAAGCTAAGGTTTTTATAATGTATGTTTCTTTCTTCTTAGTAACCTACAAAAGTTTGGGTTTCTTTATAAACATATTGATCATATAATAGGAAATAAGTTGACTGTATTTAGTATTATTATATTTTACTTATAATTGTTACTATGTTTTTTTAGACATATATTGTAGATTTGTTTATTCCTTTTTATTATTTTGGTAATATGAAAAAGCCTTATTATTTGTTGTGATGTGTTAGTGGTATTTATTTCATATGTATACTATATTATAGCATTATTGTTAATATTGTTGATCAGTCAATAGTAAATACATGGGATTATAGGATTATTGATAATTGATTTGCGTAAACATGGAGATAATGATGGGTCCCTAAAGTATTTAGTATATAAAATTTCACAGATCACTTATGTCCCTTTTTGAGGGACAAAATTCATAGCTCATCACTTTAATAAGGACAAAAATCAGAAAATGCTATAAATCAATGATTTGGATAATAGAGAACAATTGTGAGTAGTTTTTTTATAGTTATTAATTTAAAAATTTTAATGTTTCCTAGTGAGTGACATTTGACTTATGTCCCTGTCTCCCCCTTTAGGGATCCATCTTTACATGTAGAAAGTGTATCCATATTGTTTATTTGACATGTCTTTTAAGCTTGTTATGAAAAGTATATGTATCTATATTTATATGATATAATATTATTGAAATACTATTGTTGTGATATATATACTTCTTTACTATATAGTCAATAAATCTTGGATATCCCTTTAGGTTTTATGAGTATTTGAATCTGAATTGATTTATTAGTTTGAGTTATTGCTTATAAAGCTTCTCTTGATATCTAGAATAGTGTTAACCTGCACTAGCCCGGCTAAGAGCTTTGTGAAGTTGATATTAGACTTCCAAGAGCTTATTGTGATTCAATCTTTTTTGTTGTTTTTCTCTTTCTAAAAGAAAAAATTTATGTAGTAGAAATTGGTTATTTTGTAAAACTTATCTCTTCTGCACTCTGTAAAGAGTTCTTAAACTTGTTTTTGTAACTTGTTTAGTTGTAAAGATGGTTTTTCCTATTTTCTGGCTGATTTCTCTTTTTCTTAAAAAATTGTCAAAAAATTTTTTTTCTGAAAAATTGAGAATATAAATTATTGATTGATTTTTTGATATTGTTAATAAATTATAAATATATTAATT
The DNA here is from genome assembly GCA_910592055.1 of Acaulospora colombiana. NCBI lineage: Eukaryota > Fungi > Glomeromycota > Glomeromycetes > Diversisporales > Acaulosporaceae > Acaulospora > Acaulospora colombiana. The sequence continues at coordinate 5,932 of CAJVPT010001354.1, read as the reverse complement.
TTATAATATTTATAGATAAATTATTATTATTATTATTTTAAACCACAATAATATTATGATGGATCATTTTTATTGAAAAGTTAAAGCAAATCTATAATAATTTATAGACTTTCACAAAGTGACTAACTTGTCTTTATATATAAGTACCCTAATTTAGATTTTGAGAACAATATTACACTCCCTTGATAAATGGTAATAACCTCTATCTGCCAGAATCATTGTCAACAGTTTATTACTGTTGATTGCCAGAAAACTAATGAATTGCTAAGTTAAAAAGGAAAAAGGAAAAATAATTGAAAGAAGAGACAATTCAAAACCTATCAAAGAAATTCAAAAATAAAAACAACTTTTTCTTAAAAAAAATCTATGTAATTGGGATAGTTTTCTTGCTTTATTTGAATCTCAAAATAAATCTTCTTTTTTATTACCTGTGGTATCAAACAAGTCAATTCAACTAGTCTTTTATTTAAATAAGTATTGGATTAGAATATTTTAAGAAAAGCATTTAGACCTCAGCTTTTTTTTATTAAAGCTTTGTCACTACTTGAGGAACTTAAATAAGAGATAAGAGTTAGTAATCCACATTACCTATAACTTGATCTTTTGGTATTATGAAAGTTTTCATTAAGGGACTTGAGCTTTTGAGAGCAATTGTTTCAGAAACACTTCTTTCTAATCACCAATAACATCATCAAAATACATGAATGTGATCAATAGAACCTTGTTTATATTTCAAAACTAATATATTTCATGTTAGCCAATCATCTTTGATGATGATTTATGTTACTCAAAATTTAGGATTAAACTGAAATAAGCAAAATTTCCCAGAAAACTATAAAAGTAAAAGCTTTAAGAGGGTCAAAACAGTAAAAAAGAGAGAAAATAAGTCTTTTTATTACAGAAAACCTCTATAAACCTCACACTTCAAAGGTTAAATAGGACTTCAAATACTTTACAATTAGTTTTTTTTCTTTTGAAAACTTTCTTGCCATTGGTATCAAAGGTGTTACTTGTCTTTTATTAGTTACTAAAAGTCAAGTTTTTGAGTAAAAAAGTTTGTAAATAAGAGAAAAAGGGTAGTGGTGCCTTTTGAAGTTATACTTCAAGTTGTTTTGAGGAAAGTATTAAGATTTTATTAGCAAAGAAGTAGAAAAATATATTATGAACATCTTTTTTATATATGGTCAGAGGATCAGTGGAAAGAATACTTTAATTGATATTATTTATAGCTAAATTATATAGTTGCTAATTTATTTATATTATTAATTTACCAAATTATTTATTTTTTGTTGAAAGTTGTATAAGTGATAATATATTGAATAATTTTTTTAAATAGTAAAGTTTATAAAAATATATTTTATAAGATATTAAATAGATTAAAGAGATATAATATTTTCTATACTATAATGAATATTTTATTATTTTTACTAATAAGTTAATAATATAAAGAATATATAATTAATTTTAAGGTACACACAAATCTTAAAATGAATAGATAAATAAAACAACAAATATCAAAATAAGTATATATACTATATATTATCATATATAATAAAAGTTTTTTTTTATTAATAATACCTAAATGAATTTAAACAAGTCATAACTAATTTTTATTAATAAAACTTTTTCTGTTGATTCTTAACTATATGCAAAAAAGATGTTTATAAGAAATTTTTATACTTTCCTTAAAATAGTTTGAAGTATAATTTTAAGAGTCATTTTTTATTTACAAATCAATTTATTCAAAAACTTGACTTCCAGTAACAAAGAAAAATTAAGTATTACTTTTGTACTAATAGAAAGAAAGTTTTTAAAGGAAAAAAAATTGATTATGAAATATTTAAAGGCTTTTCTAATCTTTAAAACAGAGGTTTATGGAGATTTGTTGTAATTAAAAGATTTTTTTCTTTTTTTAAAACTATTTTGATCCTCTTAGAACTTTCACCTTTTGATTTTCTATAAATTTTATTTATTTCAGTGTGATTTTAAATTTAATTGATATGAAGTATATTAGTTTTTAGAATACAAATAAGTTTCTATTAATCATACTTATGTGTTTTGATAATATCATTAATAATTAGAAAGAATATTTTGATTTTAAAAGTTTAAGTCCCTTAATAATAATATCTATAATATCAAAAGATTAAGTATTGGATAGTTGAATTGCAAACTAATATTTTTATTTAAGTTTTTTAGATAATAACAAAAGTTTAATAAATAAAAGATAAGGTCTAAATGTTTTCTTTAAGATATTTTAATCCAGTAATTACTTAAATAAAGGACCAGTTGAATTGACTCATCCAATATCACAAATAGTAAAAAAGAAGATTTCTTTTAAGATTTAAAAAAAGCAAGAAGATCATTCTAATTAGGCAAATTTCTTTTGAAAGAAGAATTGTTTTCTTTCTAAATTTTTTTGATAAAATCATGAATTGTCTCCTATTTTTATTTCTTTTTATTTATTTTTTCTTTAATTTAGCAATTCATGGTTTGTAAATAATATATAGTGACAAATTTTTTATAATTTCAATAGATAGAGGTATATATCAATTTGCTGAGAAAGTGAAATATTGTTTTCTATATCTGATTTAAAGTATTTTAGTACAATGACAAGTTAGTCATGATGTGAAAAAATCTTTAATATTGTAAATAATTAAACTTTTCAATAAAGATTAAGCCATATGGCATGATTGCAGATTTAAAAAAAAAATTTTTTTTTGAAAAGTAGATCTTTAAATAAATTTAAAAAAATTTTTTATTTCTCTTTTTAATATAATTGTTATATCTTTAAATATTTTTCTTTTTTTTTTTCTTTTATGATTTTCTATATTTTAGTGACTTGATAGAATATGCAATGACACTTATTGACTATATTATATAAACTAAATAAATTCTAATATAACTATATGCTATCTTTTTATTCAAAAAATTGTACTTATACAATATAATTAATTAATTAATTAAAAATCAAATATACTTTTTTAAATATTATTTACATTATTATCTATTACAAGCTTATTTTATAAATTATAATTTACCTTTAAATTCAATTTTTATACAATCATAAACGTCGAAACAACAGATATCCAAACTATTCAGGTCGTAAGGATACGTCAATAATTTTCAGACTGAAACCCTATTAGCCGTGAACGTATTCCAAGAATCCAAGATCTTTATAATAAAAGGTAATAATAATTAATTTCTAATTATTTTTAAATAGTAATAACCAAAATAAACATACCGTGATGTGCACCTATAATATAGAAAACGGTGGAAGAATGACAGAGCGCTCAGCCGGATGCTGAAGATATATCTGATGTGTCGTCATGCGGTACAAAATAGCAGACCATCGACCTACTAAGTGTCACCGCACAACTATCCTCAGATAGACATTTAAGTCTATCCTTAAACACCGATTATAAACATCGAAACACAACAGAGATACCCACACAGACTAGTCGGGTCGTTACGTGGTGGCACGGGGGCGGACCAATTTGCAGCCTACTTGCCGGAACCATCTCTTCAACGAAGCATTAGCGCGGTCGTCGCCACGTAACCATTCGTAAGGATACTCCAGTGAACGCGTTCCAAGAGTCCAAGTTCTTTATTACAGAGAATAATCTAATTAGAAACTAACATTGTTTTTAAATAGCAATAACCAAAATAAATAAACATATCATGATGACAGAGCGCTCAGCCGGATGCTAAAAATACTGTATAACTGAAGTGTCGTTACGTGGTGACATGGGGCGGTCCATTTGCGGGCTACCATCTCTTCAACGAAGCAATTAGCACAAGTCGCAACGCAACCTTTATTGACGTTCAGAATGAAACACTAACCTTTGCTCACATTCCAGGAATCCATATTTATTGCAGAAATTAATAACGGTTAGAAGTCTGTTTGTTTTTTTAAATAATATCATACGTGTAAACAAAAATCAGCGTTTCTTAAATAGACCAATGAAATTAGAATGGATGTAATGATGTAATGTGAGGTAATTAGGTAAACAAGTTGATCGATTGACCTATATTTGATAAATATTTAATTGACTTATTTTATTATTATTATTATTATTATTATTATCTATAATTATACCATTATGTATCTATAATTTTTATATAATAATCAAATTTTTTTTTTAATTTGTAATCATGTTATAATAACATGTCTTTATTGAAAAATTAAAATAAAATCTATAATGTATTATAAATTTTTCACAAAGTAACTAACTCATCCTTATATATAAATACTCTAAGTCAGATTCTAAAAACAATATTATATTTCTTTAATAGATTGATTATAATCTTTATCTGAATTATTGCTAATAGTTTGTTATTATTGATTAATTTGAAAACTAATAAATTACTAAGTTAAAAAGAAAAAAAAAATGATTAAAGAAGAAAACAATTCAAAGTTTATTAAAAAAGGTTAAAAATAAACACAACTTTTTTTCAAAAGAAATTAATTTAATTGAAATAATTTTTTTACTTCACTTAAATCTTGAAAAAAATCTTATTTTATATCACTTGTAATATTAAACAAGTTAATTTAACTAATCCTTTATTTAAGTAAGTAACAAATTGAAATATCTCAAGAAAAATATTTAGATCTTAACTTTTATCTATTAAAGTTTTATCACTATTTAAAAAATTTAAGTAAAAAATAAAAGTTTGTAATTCATATTATCTATTACTTAATTTTTTAATATTATAGATATCTTTATTAAAGAACTTAAACTTTTATGAATGAATATTTCTAAATTATTCTTTTTAATTTCCAATGATATTATTAGAATATATAGATGTAATTTATATGAGCTTGTTTATATTTTAAAAATAAATATATTTTATATTAGTCAATTATTTTTGATAAGGATTTATTATATATTACTTTAAATTTAAAATCAAATTGAGATAGATAAAATTTCTCAAAAAATTATAAAAATGAAAATTCAAAAAAGTTTTAAAAAAAATAATCCTTTTAATTATATTAAATTTCTATAAATTTTTTACTTCAAAAATTAGAAAATATTTAAATAGTTTATAGTTAGTCTTTTTTTATTAATAACTTTCTTATCATTAATATAAAAATTTATTTAATTTTTTTGATCACCAAAAGTCAAATTTTAAAGGAAAAAGATTTATAAACAAAAAAAAAATAGTAAAAGTAATTCTTGAAGTTATACTTTAAGTTGCTTTAAAAAAAAATTAAAATTTATTAACAAAAAAGTATAAAAACTTCTTATAAATACTATATCTTTTTATATATAATTAGAGAATCAGTAAAAAGGTAAAAATTATTAATTAAAAAAAAAACTTTTTACACTAATCCCCAATTTTCATAAAAAATTTTCTTTTTTGATAATATTTTTGAAAATCAAGAAGCCAGTCTCCAATATCTAAGAAATACATAGTCTAAAAACAATAACAGCTTAATATTAAACTTCAAAAATACTATACTTCTTTATAAAACAATTACAGAATAAGTATTAAAGAAAAACTATCACAGTATAGTTTTTCTTTATAAAGGAAAGAAAACTCCAAGAAAACCGATTCACAATAAGCTTCTGGAGGTCTGATCTCAACTTCACAAAGCTCTCAACCAGATCAATATAGGTTAATACCTTTTTTAACACTAAAAGAAGTACTATAGGCAATAACTTCAACCAAGAAATCAGTTAAAGTTCAGAATTCACAACACTTAGGAGGATGTCTAAGTCTCAATTACTTAATAGTAAAGAATAACATAAATAATACAACAATACTTTATATCTTGAATCACATAATATAAATATGTTATGTCAGTAAGTTTGAATAGTAACCTACTTACGTGTCTAATAAATAACTTGTTTATATATCTTTGCTTCATACTTACAACAAAAAATTTGACAAAAAATTGATACTATGGCAAAAATTCAACTCAAAAATTGGT
>CAJVPT010001353.1:0-21914 GCA_910592055.1 Acaulospora colombiana | reverse complement strand
GAGCTTAGTGTTCTCTTTGCTTGTTGGATATTTCTCTTGTTTTTGAGGCTGGCTTCTGAATTTTCCAAGAAAATTACTATAAAAGGAAATTTTTTAGGAAATTTAGGATCAGCGGGAAGAGGTCTATTTAGTTTATATTAAAGTTATTATATAATTCATTTTATATAAACTATTATATATACAGTATTGTTGACCTATGGGTCCATAGTGCAGTGGTTAGTACTCCGTAGGTCCGATCACAAGATTCAGTTTCAATTCCACCCAAATACAAAACAGATCGAGGAATTGAATCTGTCCATTGATGTAACCGTAAACTAACTGATGTTTCTAAATATACCATCCAGTCTATATCTAGATTGTGATCAGGTTGTGATTCAAATCGGATAGGATTATCACTGACACAACCGCATTACCAGAAATGGTAGCAAGAAGAGTAGATCCTCAAACCGGTAGCATGCTTCTCAGGACCAAAACAAGAACACAACTCGTCCAGGGATACAAATGGCTTAATACAAAAAGACTCGCGCTCAAGAAGGACTCTTCCATAATAAGCCAGTCCCAGTTCTCATGCATGTGGCTGTGCCGCCTTTTACAGACTTGACTATCGGAAGGCCTTGGTGGAAGGAGAAATCCACGGACCACTCTGAAGGATCAAAATCCGGGATCCAGGATACTGAATTCGACGGCCTGATAACTAGAATACTCTTAATAAAAATTATTCTAGGAATAATTAAGACGGAATCGTGCAGGCTTCCAGTTTGTGGTTGGGCTGGTAGTGGTGATACATAGCATTAGTTAAATATATATATAGCTATCCATATAGATATGATTTACTATAACATATATGTAAAACTACTTATTTGTAATAACATAACAGTTTCGATTTAATAAAATTACAAATTAAGCCTATGGGGCAAAGGAAATCCATTGGTCACTAACTTTCGAATCACTAATGCCATCACCGATTACATCAACAACTACCAATTTCCAAGACCATTCCGCCCGGTCATTCAGAGTGAAAACATTCTTAGGGGAGCTCCCCACCATGAACAAATTGAGCCTCAGATGTCTAGACATTTACGCTAACAAACTGTGCAAAACATGCAACCAACACACAAAATCCAACAACCACATGTTTCAATATGGGACAACAACAGAAAGATTAAAACAAGGATTTATCCAATTACTTACAGAAGAGTGTGCAGCACACGCAAAAGGCAAACAAAGAGAAAAGATACAAAATAAATGGAAACGAGCACATTTCTTAAAAGAATACAAGGACAACCTCCAACACTGGCACAAGACCGAATTTCAAGATCTGATCAGAGGGATAATAACCCATAGCATGAGACAGCTTGCAGAATTCATTACCAAAGACAAAACCCTAACGATAGAAGCTATTAAAGCCACAACACAGAAATTTTGGAAAGCAAAACAAGACATCTGGAAACTCCGGTGTGACATCACAGTCCAGTGGGAAAAGGATCGAGGTATCACAAAAAAAATCAAAAGGAAATACCTACACAGGAAAGAAAGATCAATCCAGAATCTGTCAACATTAACACCAATACCAGAATCATTCGAAACACGAATGATAAGATTCTGGGAAGAGGACATAGAGTAGGAAGAAGTAGGAATCCAAACCAACCATGAACAGTATGTGAAGAACAACTTCACAAATGTATGCATAGAACTAACAAATATCATAATAGAGAATACTTTAAAAAACAGTTACTTTCCCTATTTCTTCTTTTCTATCAATATTAGTGCTAGTGGAGTCTTGACACGCTAGCATCCACATCAGTGGACTGTAGCAAGTCACAGGATTTCTAGTTCGCTAGAATACTGAGTCATAGTGTTTTTTTCCTTTCATAAATATATAGACTCGCAATTGAATTTGCATACATAAGACTATATTAATGAATAAATAAAAACTCAATGGCAAGACTTCGCCAGGTAAAAAAAAAATATATACAGTATATATATACAGTATTGTTATATATATGCAGATTAATAATTACTTAATATAACTAATCTAGTTAGATCTATTTGCATTTTAAAAATAAATAAATCTAATTAGTAATTAGTTAAAAAATATATAGTTTTTAACATTAAGTAATTGATTATATTAAGTTAATTATCTTATGATTCTTATATTTTACTAAAATCTAATATTAAATTTTTAAGGGTTATAAATATTCTGATACTTTTTATTTGAGCCTTAGAAAGAATTTTTATTTTCTTTACTATCATCTATAGTATTTAGATAAGTTTTATTTAATGAATTTTTTATTTAAGAATCTATTAAATTGAAATATTTCAAGTTAAAATATTAAATTCTAGAGTCTGCTGATATAGTTTGAAATAAGAAATGTTTAGATAATCATTATAATTATAAAAATAAAGTTATAGAGTCTATTGATATAATTTAAAATAAGTATTGTATTTAAATAATTGTCATAATCTTAAAAATATCATTCTAGAATTATTTTTTATCAGGTCAAGTCAAATATGATTTATATAATTAGATTAGAAAATTTTTTTATGTAATTCTTATAATAAATTAATTTCAATTCAATAATTGATAATGAGATCAGAAGTCTTATTTTTGTATAATCTAATTATTTTTCTTATATAACTTTTGTGTAATATTGAACTTTAAATTTTATAATTGTAATCTAGAAGTTCAATCACTATACTATAGATCTATAGATTTATAGAATTTAAATTTTATTTTATTTTAATTTTAATATTATAATTAGTAAATGTTTCTATTATTATAAAAATCAATAGATAAAAATTTATAAATAAATAAGTATAACGTAATTTTTACTAAAAAGAGATTTTTAAAATATAAATTTTTGAACAAATCAAATACTATGCTTTTAAAATTTTTTTCTTATAATATATTTATATATTTTTAAATATCTTTTTTTCATATTCTCTTACCTAGTTTTTTATTATCTAATAGCTTAATAGAATTAGTAATGATAATAATTTGTTGGGAATAATATAGAGGTTAGAAATGGTTTAATCTAAAGTTACTATAGAGTATCAAATTATTTTAAAAATTTTTTTGCATCTGTAATAAGTTAATTGAATTAGAAATAGAAATTTAGCTATAAAATATATTCTACAATTTAAATGAATACGTATTTTATATTTGATTGATTAATAAACTCTTAATATAACCCGACTATAAATTATTCAAAATACTGTATATGCTATATGCAGTATATATAATTAAATAAATCTGATTTATTTATATCATGACAAATTTTGAACCTAAAACACAATTTTTCTAATTATATCAATTTTTTATAGTAAAAAGTTTACAGTATATTGATCAATAATACGACTAGTGACTGGTTATTATTTATTTTATTTCTTTACATACTATATGCTAATGATTATTTTATAAAAAGATTTAATTGCATTCCTTTTTTAAAATATTTAATTAATTATTTATTTTATCTAATATTTTGGTTGCATGATCATTCTTTGTTGCTAGAAAAATGTTCTTAATAAAAAGAATTATTTTCCATATTCTTTGGGATAAGTATAATATATAAAAGAAAGAAGGTATAATATAATCTACTACTTATCCATTTCTTTTGCATATATTCAAATCAGGCATTAAGGCTTTATTATTACCATAACTGGAAAACAATAAAAAGGGATGACATTGGTCTCTTCGCGCTTGATATTTTGGCATGGACCATATAGGTGAGAGGCCTTCGTTCTAATTTCCTGTTCCTCACTTTTTATTTTTATCCTCCCAACGCCACCGCAACCTTATCTGTGTCATCACCGATTGTCCCTGGGACTTGCCTGATTAGTTTCAGCTGACTATTCACACACCTTCAGAGCAATGGACAAGGTTTTCCACTCGCGAATGTGCCCAGCAATCTCTCAATGTCCATCGCCTGACCAGGGAACCAGAAGTCGGAAAAAGGTAACGTACAGTTGAGGGATCGTGCGAAGATACATTGTGACCTTTGTGTAATGTTTATTTTCCAGTTCCCTACATCGTATCAAAGTCTAATACATATCGGTGTATAACAAGGAGGACAGTGGCAGATTTTCTCACAATGTTACTCGAACTGGTCATCAACCGGTTTTCCCTTTAATTCTGTTCCCTGAACGCGTATTGGGGAGGGCGACGAATAATTGGTCCTTTCGAATTGACAGGTGAAAATTGTTGCCTTTCCAAGAAAAAAGAGCTCGTTGAATAAATAATTAATGGGGGGATCAATTGGCAAATTTACTCGTTTTAGTAAACCGAAAAACAATGACAGAATTATAGTGTCATCGACAGATGTTATAAACAATCGACCATAACGGTCTGTTATGATGGAGGAGAAGAGAAAGAAACTCGGTTATGGAAGTTCTTTTTTTTTGCCCAACAATTGCACGGCCTAAATGTGCATAATCATGCCGAATATTTTGATACCTAACAATTGGGCAAATAAAAATCACCTTTTGATGTATCCTTTTGTTGTTTACTATTATTGGATGGTCAAATTCATTTATCACTTTAATCGTCAACGAAGAATTAATTTTCATATGATTTGCGAGAGAAAACTGTAGCATATTATTAGCATTATTAATTAGAGGGTTTACATACTGTGCATACACATACTGTACTTACATATTAGAAGATTTATGGTTTAAACGACGTTGATCAGGATATGAAACACCAAGGAAGAAATTTCCCACAATTCTCCACCAGGAGAAAAATAATCCTGTGCATCCAGATATTTGCAACTTGGTTGCATTACGTGTTTATAAATTCTTTAGGTGGCATTGCATCAAAAACATCAATTTTATTCACCAAATACACGTTGGCATTTTTTTTTTTTTTTTTTTTTGTCCGTATGAACGGTCACCTAAAAAAGCAACTCCCGAGAATTATTTAATGGTAAAATGTATTGCATATAAAATTAATTTTCAATCGGATCAACTTTTTTTTTTTCCCTAATACCGTCTATGTGGTAGACGACAAGTTAGATTAATGAATTCTGCATAAATAATCCATATCAATTTCTCATTTCGAACCGCATCCTTTAACATGCCTACAGCCATAGCCTCGTCTCAGTGAACACAATTGATGAATTGTGAAATAAAACAAACAATGTCTTCGTAAATAAATAAATATGTATAGGTATACAGTATATTTATGAACTTTTCGTACAATGTAAAATAAAAATAAAAATAAAAAATTTTTTTATTAATGAGGAAATCGTCGGGCGCTTCTTTTTTGGGTGACTGTATGCAGACATGCACACACACCATAGTAGGAAAAAAATTATCATCAAATGACAAACTTGTCTCGGAGAATACAAGGGTATTTCGATTTTTTTGGACGTAACCTTGTTTAAAAGACCTCTTTTTTATATCGATTGAAAAGAGAATGTTCATTATAAAATAACTTGAACCGGGGCAAGGTGGCGTCCGTCTAATTTTATAATGAAATCGTTTACGTTACGTATTGATATGGTTGACTTCGTCATCAATAACTTATAGTTAAGCGTCGATAACAATGCACAATAAATATTGTTCGATCACGTGGTTGAGTAACAATTAGCGAAATACGTACGTACCTCGTAGAATAAGGAAATTTTGAATGCAAACAAACCTAGAGGCTGAAAGAAATTTACACGAAAACCTGATTTAATTAACTGTGGATGCCCAATGAAAATCTCAATTCCCTGGGCTTATTGTCTTACGCGCATTTCTTCAATTGTTCGCGGAAATTCTCGGTAAATGTGTTTAAGAACCGCTAACAGGTTGCCTACATGTTTATGCATGCCGTCTCATTTGTTGTCATATTGTAGACTTGCATTTAGTGTGCATTTCAGGATAAAAGATTATTTCCTTTAGCATTCACCGGCATCGAATCGTACTCGTTCGTCTGTCTCCATTGGATCAAATTGGCAAATACGTATTCAACGCTTCATGCAATTACCTCATTAAAAACCCGCCCGTACTTTCTTTGTCTTCACAATGGGACTTTTTTGCGCACCCTCTAATCCATTCCATTTAGATATTTATTGTGCCTTGGCATTATTACCGGGTTTTACATTGCACATACCAGTACATGTTCAACTAATCGGTCGTCGAATGATGAATGACTTAGATCGGATATCATGCATCTCATCGATTGCGAGTTGCCTCAGTATTCACATCTTACTCGAGATTTTCCGCCACGTTTTTTTTCGTTTTGTGCGCTCGGAATCTCTCGCCTGTTTCAAATTTGCGAAATTTAGTTTGGACAAAAATGTTGCAACCAACCGATTATACATGGCCTGTGGAATGACGGATAACAATTAATGTCAATTCGCGTGATCGTGCCTCTTGTAAGTTTAAAGGGACCCAGTTACCATTCTTTTAATTATTTTATTTACACACATGTACGTGTTTCTGCCCTGTCACTTTGATCGACTTTTTTTTTTTTTGTTAGTGGCTGCACGAGATCCTCTCCTGGCGTGATACGTGTAATTCGTGAATGTTTACCTCACCAATGGGGTCACCTGGATTTAAAGTGCGCGAACTCGTGTAATTCGCACCACTGGTAAGGCGGGAATAAATGCTAACTTTGTGGTTTGGATTCTGTTACCAACAGCAAGTGTATGTGTATGTGTATGTGTATGCACATACTTTTTGCTGCGCTGCTCCTGCTCGATGATTTTTTTTGCCCCACATCCCTATGCTATCCAAAACCGTCGGATACCCGAAAAAAAATAAATGTGATTTTTGATTGCGTACAGTACATCCAAATCAACAGTATGCCCAATTTCCTAATAAAAAACCTTTTTTTTTGTGCTACTTGCAATATTACAAGTCCATCACCCCTTAAGTTACAAACAAACGAGGTTACATGATTTTCAAAAAGGTCACCAGTTTAAAGTCTACTGACTAAACCCAAAGGTGCTAAAACACGCACACACACACACTTCTCTTCGCATCTTTCGGTTTCGACACACGCAACGAAAATATTAGTGCCTTTTATGATAAATGGGGAGCTGTTAGCAGTTCTCTAAAAAAAAAAAAAAAAAAAAAAAAAAAAATATAAAAGAGCGCCCGGTTTTTTTATGCCTTATCTTTACTTTCATTTGCAACAGCCATTGTGTTTGCCGCTACATTTACAAGAATACAAATTGTGGTGGTGGTCTGTGTGTCTCGTTTACAAATATCTCTTCACCTTTATTGAAACGAAATCTCTATTTCCGAACGTGCAAAACGAAGAAAAAAATAGTTATTTTCCCTCTGGCTAAACAATCAGGAAGTAACGATTCAGTGTAGACCGAACACACAAACTCACGCACACCTTACCCATACACGCAAAAAAAAAAAAAGTGACTGCACACACGCTCAACATTTTTATCCACACACGCCTATTCACCTTCCCTTAATCCCTCCACACCATCTCTACCACTTCAATTCCCTCCCACGACTTGCGATCACCCAAGATCGAGAAAACCTTCTTCCTTTCTCACGATTTTTGGATGATACAAGAAGTAACGCAAATCGAATCTGTCATGTCAATGAATGAGCACATCTGTAGCAATCTGACAAACGTAGTAATGCCCTCACAATCAAACGAAATGTTATCTTACGATGTTTTCAGTGATAATTCACATTTAACGACCTGTTCGGAAGGGGATAATCTATTTCATGAAGAATCGGGTAAATACGATCTTGACACGGTATCGGTTTTCGTCGCCAAATTATACCAGTAAGTTGGCTCACTTCTTTTTAAGCTGGTCCCAAAACCCTCCTTGGTAGTCGCGTACGCAATCAGGCGATTTCTAACTTTTGTGCGATTTCATTTAATAACAGATTGCTCGACGGTGACGAGTACAAGGAATACCTTACGTGGAATGAAACCGGTGATGTGTTCGTGATCTGTAATATGGACGAATTCGCGCAAAATGTATTGCCGAAATACTTCAAGCATTGCAAATTCACCTCTTTCGTCCGACAACTCAATGCAAGTAACTTCATTATTCAATTTATGACGGTCGATTCATTCAATCAACCTAAACTGATGATCATTATCGTTGTTTCATTTTATCTTCATTCTAGATCTATGGGTTTTATAGGGTGTCAGATGCTCGCAAATCAAAGCACGTTCGAAGCAAACACGCCTGTGTGTTCTCCCATTCTCAATTCAGACGCGGTCGGCAAGACCTATTGCCAAACATACGTCGCAAGGTGGCGAAATCTGGGAAAAGAAAGTCACGTCCTTCGGAACCTTTGTTGTCACAGAATCAGAGTGAAACCAACACTGTCTCTTCTCCGCCCTCAGTCTATGGGTCTCCTGTCAATAGTAAGAACGGAAGCATAACAAAAGACTCGCCTTCCCAATATATGCTAAATTCCTTCCCCGAATCTAAAGATCTTGTAACACATGCTGACAAGTCCGATAGTGAAGACGCTATGCGTAAACGAATTGCAGAATTAACCGCGATAACAGAAAATCTTCGGAAGGACTTAAAGAATATGAGCGACATAGTCAATGAACGTTTGCTTCCCGAAGTTCGTAGTTTAACCGAAGACTTACATAAGCATCAAGTTCATTTGATGCATCTAACCCATCTGGTGGCCTATCATTCCTCACCAGAAGGTGTGTATTGCGTTCGTCTATTGTTTGCTACGTGTTTACATGTTTCATAGTTCATCCATCCATTCATTTTATTTATATTTATTTAATTTTTTTTTTCTTTAAAAAAATCAAGACATCCAGTTACTTCCGGAGGTCAGTCGCGGATACACTCGGCACATGCCGTCGCATGATATACCACCGGCAAAGCGCGCGCGCCTCGATAATAAACAGACTGCCTCCGTCAAAATGGAACGGTCAAATTTATCGTCATCGACAGTCATCAATGCGCCCACGGTTCCTTCATCGGTTGCCAATGCATCCGCTGTCCCTTCATCATCAGTGCCTTCCTCTTATGATACCATATTTGCGTCCCATTCAGACAACAATCTAATGAACTCGCCTACCTCTCCGATCATCGATCATTCGGTTCAAGGAGCACCGTCAGTGTCCCAACCACTAACAATGCCAACCGACTCTCATCCTGCATATAATATTCCAGGTTCCCCAATAATCGGAAATTTCCAATCATCTTCGCACAACGATCACTCGTGCCTCACAGGTTTCAATGAGTCCTGGAGCTCAACGTGTCACTCATCTGTCTTGATGTCCGATTCAGTCAACGCCGTTCCCAATTCTTTTCTGTTTCAGACAACAAATTCCAATCAGTCTCCGATACTGTATTCTCCATCCTCGAACCCATCGCCACACTCACGACACGAGCAACTTTCATCTCCCGCTCCCTCCGCGGCTCCCCCAATGAGTCCAACCAAATATGGTGACGGTACCGCGACCACGGCTCACTTGATTTCAAATTCCGTGACCACTGCCTCAAGTACAAACGGCGATCGTCACAATGAGGTTATCGTCGCTGTGTCTCCACCACCATCAACCACATCGTCCTCTCCCATTTCACAACCCACGACATCAATAACAAATTATTATCAACCCCCTATGTTGGAGATGTATAACTCATATTCGAATTATTAGCTCGCGATGTTGGTGACAGTGGTTTGCGATGAGTGCCTGATCCGGTCGTTTGGCTTTTCCCAATGTGGGTGAAGTTGACAGTTTCATTTATGAACAATGATTGATCTATCCAGGGAGGCTGGCCTTTTCCCTTTTGGAAGTATCGATGGGTATCCGTCCGCTTCGATATGTCTTGCCCGATAAACATCCACCTCATCCCCATTTATCATCATTTTATAGCGTGTGAATGACTTATGATAATGACCGCAGAGAATTTATGAATTATTTTCTGCCCACAATTATTTCTTTTTTTTACGACTTTTATTCTCATCTTTGAAAAAAGGCGATGACAAAAAAAAATCATCCGTGTGTGTGTGTACTAGACCTTTTTTTTTTTTTTTTTTTGTTTTGGCTCCTTTTTTCTTTGTACATATGTACACTGTAAAAAAAAATTATGTTCCTATTTCATGTTACCACCCCATAATGATTTTCTTGTATTATTTTTTTTTTCTTGTTGCTACCCATATACACGAAATGCCTTACACATTATTCAGTATATTAAAAAACACAATTATTTTTTTCGTTTTCTTTTTTCTTTTCTGTTGGATTCATCAACATCCATATGCGGTATATACGTGTATATTTACTAATATGTATATTGTGTATATACTGTGTGTACTTGATGAATGTTCCATTTATTATTATATTATCATTGTAAATTCTGTGTTGATTTTGCACTATGGTGGAATATATACAGTATATCGCACACATAAATATTGGGTATTTCTTTCTTTTCTCTTTTCAATGTACTTTTCCTTCTTTCTATACACACATATATATATATTATATTGTATCTTCCATATATATTATTAGCTTACACCATCTTTGTTTTTTTGTTTTTTTTTTCCGTTATTCCATTCTATCCTCAGCGTCAAAACATACGATTCGATTACCTGTATCACCTCTACTATTCAAATTTATCATCAATATTCATTTCTTCTTATGGGAATTTGTAAGAATGAACAATGTAAGATTTTTTTATTAAATAAAATCGTACAATAAAATTTTTATCAAACATACCAGCGCGACTTGGTGGACGTCGAACTCATCGTGTTGCACTCCGATCCAACAATTTCATCGAGGATTCATAATTCGAGAATGGCACTGAAGTATTGACTAATACCTAATCCGAGGATTGGGTTGGTTACAAATTTATTTGGTTGTTGCTACAATAGTTATATAACAAATATGAGGCAAATCACATATCGCATATCTTTATTATTCCAGGGTTTTATGTTACAGTAAGTGCCTCTACTTTGCGCAATTTATAAATTGACCAAAAAGTTAAAAATTACAAGCATCTAAAATTTGCATTTAAATCAGTTCAAGATTCACGTATATTTGTCGATATTAAAAAAATCCGTGATTGTAATAATGTAATTTGTCGTTATTGCAAAAATATATTATTTATGAACCCTTCTGCAAAATAATTTCCTCCGGATACAATTTAGAAAATGATATTTCATGTTTTCTTTCGCCAACAAAATTGTTGTTCACAGAGTTGATTATTATTATAGAACTTTTATGTTTTGTTTTATAAATTGATACCTTAAACCACTCTAGCTTCTTAATATTTTTATTTCAATTTGTTATTTTTTCAAACTTTTTATTATATGAATTTCTTGTTTTTATAATAAATATCTTTATTTATTATTTCAAAAGATTTTTTTTTTTTTTGATAACTTGTCTTATTTTATATTGGTTTTTTATTTCTTTATTTACTTTCAATTTTAATTTATCAGAAATATATTATATTTTTTGATATCAAGATTATTTATATAAGACACAAATTAATCTATTCTCAAGACTTTTTGAATAACATTGTCAAAGATGATATCATAAAAATGGAATAAATTGAGGTTGAAAATTTTATCAATAAAATTTTACATAATGTAAAAAAATATTTTTAATGAAATAATTTATTGATTAATCAACAAATTAAAAAATAAATAATAATTTTAAAATAAATATTATGTAATCATTATTTTTTTCTTATTAAAAAATCCCCACTTCAAAATCATTAATCAATAATTTAACTAATAATATGATTGCTCAAATAAAATTTTTCTATTAATTTCTTTAATAACTTTTTTAAAATAATGTTTAAAGTTCTGTTCCTGATAAACTCCAGGAACTTATCTTCGAGCTCAAGATATTTCAATCTGATGTTTCATTTAAATGAAAATTAATCAATAGAAACTAATTGGATGTCACAAGTATAACAAAAAAGATAAAATACTTTTTTTTGAGATTTGAATAAATAATATTTAGATATATGGAAAAGAACTTAAATCTATTAAACAAGAATACATAATCATATTAGTTTAGTAAAAATAATATAAAATTTATATAGTTTAAAATATTAATAAATAATATAAAAAATAAACTCTTTTTACTGATCTTCTGATCATACATAAAAAAGATGTTTGCAAGAAGTTTTTATACTTCCTTGCTAATAAAGTCTTCATACTTTAATTAAATCAACTTGAAGCTTGTCTTTATTTATCTTTATTATATTTTCTTACTTGTTTATAAACTTCTTTGAATAAAAACTTGGATCTCTAATAACCTGAAAAAACTCAACTATGTACTTCCTCTATTAAGGGTAAGAAGATTCTAGAAAGTAAAAGGACTAACAAGTGAAGTGTCACCTTATAGAGCTAAAAGCAATAAAAATAAAGATTTTATTGATGTAGGAAGACTTATTATTCATCTTCTCATATACTGTTTTATATTCTCTTAGAGTGTTTACTGTTTTTCATAGTTTTTTTAGAAAATTTTGATTATTTCAGTTTAATCCTAAATTTCTAGTAGCACGATATCACCTAATATCTAATTGATTGATATGAAACACATTAATAACAGAATATAAACAAGCTTCTATTGATTATATCATGTATTTTAATAATATTATTGGTGAATGAAAGAATTAATTGCTACCTTAATTCTATTCACTTCTTCAATTGGATTAATTTATAGATCAAGTTTTATGAAATCAATAAGATATGAGCAACAAGTCCTCAGGTAATAAAAAAGCTGTTATTTGTTCAAGTTAAGTTTTTTTTTTTTTATCATTCTAATTAAGTAAAGTTCAAAACCAAAGTTTTCTTTTTATCCTGGTTAAGTAATAAGACTGAATTATCTCTAGTTTATGCTAAGCTCTAATTCTTTAGTTATAATTAAAAATACATTTTTCCAGAAGTTGTTAAAGAATATCGTAATCAACAAAAATTCTTATTATTTTTCAAAATCCTTCTACTATTACAAAACAAAATGATTATTGGAGAATCTGATCTTTTGGATAATAGAAGATATACAGTATACCAATAAAATTTCTTTAACTAGGTATGGTTACTAGAAAGTATTATATTGAAATAACATAATCCAGTTCTTATTGGGTCATATAAGAACCTGGGATCCATCATAAGTTATCTCTTAATCACAGATAAATAAAAAATCTTATTCAAAAAAAGTTGGAACCAAGTATATCTTGGAAGTAAAGACTTTTACTAGATAATAAATCTTCTTAAATGATATATAAGAAGGAAATCAAAATCAAGAATAGATAAGTTCTTTAGACAATAAAAAAAAAAGTATATTTCAATTGGGTATTTTTTATTAAGAAAAGGTCTTGAGAAGCAGGTCTTTGGAGAAAGCTGGAAATTTTTTTCAATTTTTACTTTTTTATTTTTTTGTTATCTATTTAGACATTTTTAAATATTTCCTCTTCTCTTTTTTCAATCCATCCTTTTGTATTTTTCTATATTCCAATGGTTTGATTAGATATATAATAATAACAATCTACTAGCAATATGCAGTAAACTAAAAGAATTTTCACCCAAAGATACTGTGAAGTGAAATATTGTTTTAAAAGCTGAACTTAGAGGTTTTTATACTTATGACAAGTTAGTTAGATTAGAATAATAATTTAGCTATAATTAGTAATAGGTCCTTAAAATATTTAGTATATAAAATTTTATATATTACTTATGTTCCTTTTTGAGGAACAAAATTCATAGCTCTTCATTTCAATAAAGACAAAAGTCAGGAAATACCATAAATCAATGATTTGGATAATGGAGAACAATTATGGATAGTTTTTTTATAGTTATTAATTTAAAAATTTTAATATTTTCTAGTAAAGGACATTTGACTTTTGTCACTACCTCTCCCTTTAGGGATCCATCTTTAGCTATAGTATGTATTATACTGCTCAAATGAAAATATGCTTATATTTTTAATTAATTAATAAATTGATGATTTAACCTAACTATGGGTACTCAAAAAAAATAAATAAATAAATTTGTATAGCCTAATACTAATTAATCAGAATTTGCTATTGATAGTTATATATTTTATCATCTGGCTCTTAACTAGATTTACTTATTCACAGAGTATAAATAGGTCTAGTTGAATAAGCTGTATTATATAATTATTAATCTACACTTACTTGACAAAAGTATCTGACTACATAAAGATCATTACTCTAAGGACCAAACTTTATCCATAAATAACTCGAAATCTAATTCATAAAAATGCATCAAAAATTTTTTTCTGCATAGTTACAAACTTCCTTTATTCAAAAATAAAAAAAAAATTAATGCCTAAAACTCGTGAACTTATTGATTTTGAACATAGCAAAATTATTGACCTATGAAAAGATGGTCATAGTAAGTGCAATATTAAAGATATTCTTAATTATCCAAAAATAACTATTTATGATATTATTGAAAGATATATGACAAATCAACAAACTAGTATTATTTTTAGGTCTGATAAATCATCTAAATTGATAGAAAAAGACATTAGACATCTTGTAAAAACTGTAAAATAAGATTAACAACAATCTTTAAATGAAATAACAGAAAAATTTAGTTAATCATTAACAATCTCAATAAGCTTTTATACTATTTAATGTATTTTACATAATAAAGAATTTTATGGTTGAGCTAAAAAAAGAAAACCTTTAGTATTTAAAGAAAACTGTAAAAAAAGATTAGAATTGTGTCATACTATAAAAAATTAGGATTTAAAATAGAATATAGTAATCTGAAGTGATGAATCTCATTTTTTATTGTTTTAAAATAATTTATATCATTGGATTTGATGATGTTCATATAAAAAATATAATATAAGTTATCTAATTCCAACAGTAAAATTAGGAAATCAAGGTATAATAGTATGAAAATATTTTACAAAAAATAAGATTGGATCTTTAATTCAAGTTTCTGGTAAATTATAGAATTTATATATATTGAAATCTTAGAAAATAATCTTTTATCATTTATTAATAAATTAGATAATAATTTAAATTATATTTTTTTAAGATGATAATACTCTAGTTTATTGGACAAAAATAGCTAAACAATGATTAAAAAATAATTCAATAACAAATATTTTTTGGCCTACACAATCATCAGATCTTAATCCAATTAAACATTTATGGAATATTTTAAAAAAAAGAGTTCATAAACATGATCCCCATTCAAAAAATCTTGCAGAATTAATAATTATTTTAGAAGAAGAATGGAATCAAATTGAATTAAGAAATTTAAAAAATTTAGTAAAAAGTATGTCAAGAAGAATTCAGGCTATAATAAATAGTAATAGAAATCCAACAAAATATTAATAGTATTAATAAAAAATTCAGACTTTTATGAACATATTAGTATAAATTTTATTAAAAGTTATTTATAAATTCTTTAATAAATAAAAACAAAATCAACTTTGAATTTTAAAAATTGCAATGAACAACATGTGATCGGATACTTTTGGCAGGTAAGTTTACATATATAATATATAAAAATATATAGTCTATAAGAGATAATTGATATCTATATAAAAGAACCAATTGTTCTTACAAAAGTTATTAAGTCTTGATTTAATAAATAAAAAGTATATATATTTAATATCACTCATAGTTTATAAAAAAAATATAATTTTGTCTTAATCTTACTAAAGTAATTTAAAAAAATATCAAATATGATATTGTTAAATTAATAAATATTTCAGTTTTCAAAGTTTAAGATTAGTATTATAATTATTAAATCTTGATAAATTAATAATATATTGAGATTTTTTTATAGAAAGTTTTATAAGAAAATTATAACTTCTTAGTAATAACTTATTATATAAAAATATAATATCTTTTTTTTTAATCAAACTAAATTGTAAATTAAAAAAAATATATTCTTAGTTTTGTTAAAAAGATTTAGAAGTATTAAATTAAAAAAATATATAATTACATAATTTTATTAATAACTTTTTTGTTTATAAACAAGAGAAAAGAGTAGAATAACTCTTAAAATCATATTTAAGTTGTTTTAATAAAAGTATTTTAGAATGGACACTAAATTTTTCAGATAATGAAAAAATTGTTATTTGTTTAAACAAAGGTCTTTAACTTTTTATTATTCCAATCAGACAAAGTATATAAATAAAATTATTTTTTTTATTCTAGTTAGGCAATAAGACAAAAAACAAAAAATTATAAGTTACAATCTTTTTTTAAGATTAAGAATGTATTTTTTCAAATATTATATAATAATATTATAATTAATGTAAATCCTGATTATCTTTAATATTTTCATTTTATTACAAGATAAAATAATTGCTGAGAAATATAACTTTTTAAATAATTGAAAATGATTACTAGTAAAATTTTTTTAATTAGATATGATTACTGAAAATATTAAAAGTTATATAATATAATTGCAAGATTATATAAAAATCTGAGATCTATCATAAGTTATTAATTATTAAAATGAATATAAAATCCATATATAGTATATAATATAAAAACATTCAAGTAGAATATTGAAATTTGAGTAAATAATAAGTATTTAAAATAATTAATTTAGATTACAAATAGATAAGTTATTTAGATAAACTTCTTCTATTGATCCTCATTTTTTCAAAAAAAAATTTTTTTTTGATAATTTTCTTGGAAAAAATGAACTAGTCCAAATATACAAAGAAAAACAATATATTCTTTAAACCAAGTTACCAAACACTTTCAATATATATACAACAAACTATCCAGAAATATCAAGAAAAGAGGTATATATTATTTTATCAATTTTTTTTTTTATTTCTTTTTTTTTAAAATTTTTTAAAAAAAGAAAAGAGATCTATAAACTGATTTATAATCAGAAAAAAGGAGCCAATATCAACTTTACACTCTTACAACCAAGTCAATATAGGTAAATACCTTTTTTGATACTATAAGGAACTCCAAAAACAACTAAGTCTATTTGATAAATCAAGTTATTTCAGTTATTCAAAGATCCAGAAAGACATCAAAGCTTCCCAAAAACAAGATAATCTAAATATATATATATATACATATAAATAATATATTTATTCCTTATTTTGTTATATGAATACAAATATGTAAAAAGTAGACAAGCAAAATAAGTATATATGCAAAAGTGACAATCAAAACATCCACATATATATATAACTTGTCATCTAAACAAGTTGATTGACACTTTACATAAATATAACAGCAACTTTCAAAATTAGAATAAGATCATTAATATAAATAAATAAATATATCAAGACAACAAACAAGATTTTTCTGTATTATCTAATCAAAATACATAAACAATAATAATCTCAGAATGGTTTATCTGTGACCTAAAAATAAATCACTGATAAATACAAATAAGTATTTATGTGATTTACCAATAGATTTGAGTCATTAAATATAAATAAAACATAATGTATATTACAAATAGCTAGTAAGAGAGAAGAGAATATAGTAAATATCCTAATCAACCTTTCAAAAAAATATGCCTAACACTTTATTCTATAGGCCTCACAACAATTATTACAACAAAGAAATAGAGAATTCAATTGATCAATAACCTTATTATCAGAAACATATACTATATTAGATAGTATTATAGCTAAAATATTGGAAGTTGATGTGACAACTTTTCACAAGAAATAAATTTTAATTCAGTATATCATATATATTTTACAATAAGGTAAAGAAATAAAAAAAGATCTCCTACAACTCTACAATGAAAGATGAGTTCATAGAAATATCAAGAATCCTGAAACTATATTAAACTAAAGTAACAACTAATGTAGATCATTGAATAAACAGATAATAAATTAATAGTAGACAATAAAGTAACAATGACATATATACAGGAGATAGAAGAGTTGAAATTATAGAAACTCCAAGAAACAGTCAAAAGATAATGTATTAGTAACACAGCTCTTATATTATCAGGAATAAAGACATAACATTATCAACAAATCTATATTTCATAAAAAAGAAAGAAATCTTTAGATTAGATACAATGACAGCCAATATTCCAAAAGAAACAAAAGATGAAACTAAAGTTTACCTAGGTAATAACCTAAACTTCCACAAGAAAAAAGAAGCCTATTGAAAAAAGAGTTTATTAATGGAAATGAGTGATTAGTTTTTTAGGTATAAGAGGAAGTAGATATTATAAGATATATAGAAGAAATTAACTAAAAAAGAAGACAACTTCGCAATTCAACATATAATACTTCTGATTATTTACAAGAAACAAAAAACAGAAAGAAACTTAGCTAGAAAAGTTTTTCAAGAATCTAAAACCAAAGATAATACTGATGTTTGGCATATATATTTGATAAATGTAAATCAAAAAGTCAATAAAAGCCTTATAAAAGCATATCTAAAAAGATACAATATGAAAAAGTCCAAAATATTCATATCTATAAGATAAATACAAAACCATAGTAAAAGCTTATATCAAATGTCACAAATATCTTAGCTTAAATCTTGAAACAATCTGGATGACTCCAATCAGTACAGAAATGTCAAGAGCTATATTTTCTAAGTTTGAACTCAGCAATAATGAAATTAATCAGATATTCATTGAAAAAAATAATAATTTAACAAAACTTCTGAATACTAATAAAACCTATATTAGTCTACTAGCCAGAGTATTGAATAGTATCCAAGCTAAGGCATGCTATACACCCAAAGATTTCTATATACTCAGGAAGCATAACTTTATAGTAGTTTGTTTCAAAATAAAAAAAGAAAGAGATAAAATATGCAAATAACATTTTTTACAAGGACATTGCCTTTTATAAAGTATTAAATATACATCAAATCAGAAAGACAAAATCTTAAAGATAAAAATAGAAGTATAAGATTTAAATCTAAAAGCATAGAAGTCAATAATAAATCAACATCTAATTTACAATCAGATAATGAATCAACAGATTCTATTTCTACTTTGCCAAGTTATTATAGCTTTAGAAACCAGAGATGAATTAAACAGAGAAGGAATAATAAAATAAAATAAGAAAAAACAAAAAAGAAGAATATTTTGCAATAAGAAGCAAAAGAGAACCAATTAGATATTAGCAAAGCAATAGACATAGGTTTTTTGAAGATAAAGTGAAACTGAAACAGAAAATACTCAAGATTCTTTAAAAAGTATTTTAGCCAATCTGAAAAGACTATATGCTAAAATAAACACTTTAGAAAAAAAACAGTTTTCAAAAGATTAAGACTTAGTAATAGAGGAATAAACTGCTCCTAGAGATGCATTAGTCCTTAATAGTAATTAAAAGAAGCAAAAGCCTACTTCTTTCTCATCAAAAACTATAAATTTGGACAATAAACAAACTTTAATAAGCAATAATAAGATAGAAGAAATTGAGAATCTAGATATCACAATATTTTTTCAAGATAAGTAGAAAAATTTTCTAAATAGCAATAGTAGACATAGACTATTTGAGAAAAGGAAAGAAAAAAATGATATAGATAAAAAAGTGATTAGAATTAGTACACATAATATTAGAGGGATTATAGATAAAACAAAATAACAAAACTTAATTGAAAAGATACTAAAACAAGAAATAGATATATTAAGATTATATAAAACAAAACTAATACAAGTAATTATACAATACATCAGAAAATTTTTTAGGCGAAGATCTCTGGAGATCTTTGGGCGTGAATCACCGGAGGACTTCCGGTATTGTTAGAAGTCTCCAGAGTAAAAGTTATATATATAATTCCAGAAATAATCAAAAAATTTTCGAAAATCTCTGAAGATTATATTAAAAATTTTTTATATAATCTTCAGAGATTATTGAAAAATTTTAAATATGATAAAATATGTATACATTAAATTATATATAAATATTATTAAAAATTTTATTCAAATAATTATTTATATTTAAAGATTATTTATTAAATTTATTTCGCATTATGTATTTATTCTTTTGTTATACTTATTACTAAAGGATTTCTCTCTAATGATAAATTTTCATCATTTGACTCTGGATCATTTTTGTTATTTTCAGATATCTTCGGAGCTTTTAGAACTTCTATTTCACTATTATCACTCTTTGATTTGTCATTGGATCCATCTTCATCACTAAAATTTTCTTTCATGAATCTGATTTCTCTTATAATTTTTTTCTAAAAATATATTTTAATAAATGTTTTACATTTTCAAAAACCTTCCAAAAACTTTGAAGCTTACCTTATATTTCTTAATTTTTACTTTTAGAACCACTTTATTTACAGTAATTATTTCATTATGTAGATTTAGAACAGATTGGCAAATTGCGATAGCAAATACTATTTGTTTGATGGAGGGGTCTTCTCTTGATCAAACTTTTTCAAGAATGCATGTCATTATACTCTGATTCTCCTTTTCCAGAAGTTCATGAAGGTTATTGTAACATTCAGCTATCTTGCGTGACTGCTTCCATGTCATATTTTCAGTGGTCAATGCATTGATGTTGATTATATCAAGTAATCCTTCACCAAAAACTGAAAACATGGCATTGCAAACCTTCGAAGCTGTAGTCCCACAGATAGATCTGTATTGCTTAATGAGCTATTAAATAAAATTAGGGCATTAATAATTTAATAAATATATATGATTTATTGAACTTATTTCTTGTTGAATATACTTTTCATAGTATGTTTTTCATCATTTTCTTGAAAGTTCTTTATAGAACTCTGAATGTTTCCACTAAAAAAATTCCTCAGTTTTCTTGCAAAAGTCTTCAGATTCCATATATATTTTTTCTTTAAACAATTCTTTCGTAATTCCCTTGATTGCCTTTTAATAAAATATCAAATATATTATTTAAGTTCTCTGAAGATCTTTAACTTATAACTTACATCAATAAATTCTTGTTCAATAATTAAATATGTAGTTACGTAAATTTTATTTTTGAGGCAGGTGACCTTATCCTCTATACTTTTTTGCTATTCTAAAAACTGATCCATTTTCTTATGAAGGGCTTCGTTGGACTCCAAAATTCTCTCAAGAAACCTATTATGATCTAAACAAATAGTTAGTATTTATTTATATATATACTGTATTCTTTTAATATATCTGAAGTTCCTTCATACATCCAAGCTGGGAGCGATACAGTTTCGTGGGTACTTCCAGAGATTCGTAGATGCTTGTGAGAGGTATCTTTATCTACATCAAGCGGTGACATTTTTCTCAGGGTTTCAACACAACCATGAGACTTCGAAGAACTTGATACCTTTTCAGAGGCTCGTGAAGAACTTCTATTACGTTCTCCTTTTTTACCAGAAGTTTTACCTGAAATAATGTTTTGAAACATGTTACGTATTTCTTGTCTTTTATTTGATATTAAGGAAATTGTGAAGAACCTTAGAGACTTATATAATACAAATCCCAAGAAATAATGTCACTTTATAACTACATACAAATCTTTGTTACTATTCGAAAATGACTTTATAATTATAAATTCTATTAGTTTGCTTAAAAAAGGAAGTAATTTGCTATGAAAATATAATCATTAAAATGTTAATGTGATAATTTATAAATTAAAATTTTGATTGGTCATGATTGAACTATACTTTATTGATTAATTCTATGCACCTTTAAAGATCTCCAGAGGTTTTTACAATAAGTATAAATATCAATTCTGTCAACATACTTTTTCACAATGCTCCACATATATGAGGTATGTTAGTAAATGTATATTAACAGTAGACTCTAGTAGTAAATCTAATAAATATTCAAAAGCAGTAAAGTTTTTAAGCATTTCAAGCATTGTCGAAGAATTTCAGAGATCTCCGGAGGTATTTAAATTTAATTTTTCGATGTTAATTTATTTATTAATATTAAATTTATTTTTAGAATTCTGTGGAAGATTTAAATTCTCCTGAAATAATAATTCTGTTCATAAAGATTCTTATGATATTAATTTATTAGAAGAACCTTTAGATAGCTATGAGGCTTCAGATTCTTTCGAAGAAACCTTT
>CAJVPT010001352.1:0-21919 GCA_910592055.1 Acaulospora colombiana | reverse complement strand
CACCAATTGGTTTTATTGTTTCGCTAAGCATAGAAATAGTTTATAAAATTTTTTTGTAAATAAGAGTATATGTAATGCATATAATCAATAAAATGGGCGACGTTGTGTGTTCAAAAAAAAAAAAAAAAAAAAAAAAAAAAAAAAAATGCACATTCATAGACTAATACAATTACCAAGAAGC
This sequence comes from Acaulospora colombiana, assembly GCA_910592055.1. Taxonomy (NCBI): domain Eukaryota; kingdom Fungi; phylum Glomeromycota; class Glomeromycetes; order Diversisporales; family Acaulosporaceae; genus Acaulospora; species Acaulospora colombiana. The sequence continues at coordinate 21,738 of CAJVPT010001352.1, read as the reverse complement.
ATCAAACTCTTCAAACCAGAATTATATGCTGCAGCCACCAGAACTACTTACAACATTTCAAAAATGAACACAACTCGGACTCAACAGACGACATTCTCACAGCCTTTAATGCAATTCACGAAAAACTTACTTTCATCAAAGAATTATTGGAAAATCTCGATGAAAGAATTGACAATCTCAAATGATACTGCTATACAGATGCAGAAGGTATAGAAGAGGACAACACAAATATCAACAATTACATCAAAACAATAGTAGCCGAACCCTCAAACATATAAGACATTCAACAGCAACAACAACAACTCCATCAATCAATAGGAAACATAGACAGAACTATGAATACACTAGTATCAACTATCACAAACATTCTTCCAAGCAACTTAAGACAACTTCCCTCCATATATCAATAATATGGGTAATACAAGTAGTACAACTACTGAACAAGAAAATGACAACTCCTGAAGTAACAATACATCAAAAAATAACAAGCAACATCACAGTCTCCAATCACATAAACACAAATGCAAGTACCTCAAACAAAAAACTCAAACATTACTACAACAAACACTCCACTCCTTAGCAACAACTCTGGAAAAACATACAACCACCCAAATACTCCACAATATCTCAAAAACATATCACAATATTATTCAATCAATGTTGAACAAAACCACATGAAACCTTACTGGACAGTAGCCTCTCTAAACTATAGAGGCCTAAATGACCCCCTCAAAAGAGAAAACTAATTTATCACATGGCACATGAATGACTGGGACATAATAATATCAACAGAGACCAATGGAACCAAAATTAATACACAATACTGGAAAACAGAAGACTACTCAACATGATGGGAAGGAGATAACAATATTGGTGCTGGCGTAGATATTGCAATCAAGAAACCTCTCTCCAACTATGTGATAGAAATACAATGCTTTTTGGATTGAGCCATATGCATAGATATCACACTCCCAAACAAACTCTACTGCAGAATCATTGGCATATACTCTCCTGCTAGAGCTGGAAAGCTTAGATCAAAAATACAAAAACAATAATAAAATGGATCAAACAGCATAACAGTGTGAACTGGCACATAATAATAGGCAGTGATTTCAACATCACCCTATTGCAGAAAATGGACAAAATTAGCACAAACAGAAAAACACATAGAGACAAAACAAATAGCTTCTGCAAACAACTCTATGAGCTAGGGATAATTGACACATTCAGATACTACAATCCCCAAGCAAAAGAATATACTTGGCACTTGACTTCCTCTTCAAGCAGAATCGAGATGATATGGACAAACACGTGTCCCACATGGTATACTATAGACTCATTTATCACAGAAAATACAAACATTACCACTGATCACAGTATCCAAATAACATACATCGAATCATGGCAGATAGGTACAAAGGTCAAACATAATAGACACCATAACATTAATATTTGCTTTCTCTGGGAACAGACAACAGATGAACAATGGAAAGAATTTATAGCAAATCTTGATACATATGTATCCATATTCAATAAATTACTTACACAAAACCCAACCAATGTCGACACAACATGGAACTATCTCAGACAAGCTATTTGAGTTCAGCAAAAAAACACATTCACAAATACAAAGAAAAACAGAGAAACAAACCCAAGAACTCTAATCCACCCAAACTACTACTTCTTATACAACTGACACAGTACATAAGACAGATTAAGCTACATAGCAAACATGATAACAAAGCAGACCTGGAACAGCTGAGCAACCTCGACCAAGTCATCTCCAAAAAGATATTCATTGACCAATGGTCACCAGAATCAAACACTACTGCAATTATTGAAGAAATTGATAAACTGATAGCATTGGAAAAAACTGCCAACAAGAAAGATATAAATACCAAACCAGAGAAAAGATCAACCAAGCCCTCAGAAATCAAAACAACTGGTATGACACGGACAAGAAAAAACTAATCAGAACTCTACTTGACAACCCTAAATGAAGCATCTTCACAATCAAATTAATCAAACATGAAGGCAATGAAAAGATTCACATTTACAATCCCCAAGAAATAAAAGAAACAGTCCACTTTCACTTCAGCAACTGGACGAAAAGAAAACATATTCTGAAACAAAAAGGCACAGTATGGCAACAATCATTCCAACTAATCCCACATATCAAAGAAGAATGTTACAACCCTGCGTTATACCTGTTTACTGCTAAAGAAATAAAACAGACCATCAAAAAATCCAGTAACAAGTCAGTATCAGGACCTTCACAAATCCCATACCTAGTCTATAAATATCTCAGCAAAGAAGCTTTAGACTCCATAGCCATCCTGTTCAACAACATCCTCATATATGAAAAACTCCCCAAAGAATGGAAGGAAAGGACAATATATCTTATATCCAAATCAAAGAACTGGCAATACAACATTAACATTATCCATCCTATTATTCTGCTCGAGTTCATCAAGAAAATTTTTACCAAACTCATCAATAACAGACTCACAAGGATCATAACTGAAAACACAATTCTTTCAGAAAACAACTGGGCAGCTCTCTCAGGTAACAGCACACATGAACCAATCACTATAATAAATCAAGTGCTCGAAGATGCAAAGAAATAGAACAAGCATTGCCTGATGCTCTTTCAAGTCATGAACAAGGCATATGAAACTATCAATATCGATCACCTTACAACAGCACTCCACAGAATCAAAATATCACAGAAAATCATCAATATCATCAACAGTTGTTTCTCAAACAGATCCAATAAAGTTATTACATTCTTTGGTCAAATGGATTCCTATGATGTAGAAGAAGGCATCAACCAAGGAGACACAATTTTACCACTTCTCCGGTAAATTTACTATGACCCTCTCATTACAGAAATAAGCACTTTACAAGGCTACCAATTGACAGGTCACAAACCTATACTTGACAACTGCAGCCTAACCAAACTAAATATTTCAGTGGCAGCATACATGGATAATACCACCTTTATCACACAAAATGAAGAACAGCTGGAAACAATAATGGAAGTCGGTGCATCATTCTATCACCTAAACAATATTACCATCAACCCACTCAAATCAGAACTACTCATCATCAATGGTTCCCAAAACAGTATCAACTTTCAAGAACATGAGGTATCACCAATCTCAAGCGCACAAGTAATTAGAGTACTTGGGGTCTGGCATAAAAGACGAAGAAGAAAAGCACATCAACACAAATTAATTAAAAGAAAAGTCACCACCATCTATAATCAACTGATGAGAAAGGTCATTACAGATAAAATACATAACTACATCATCAACCATATCCTATTCCCATCAATAGAATATCAATTGAGTGACCTTGTCCTTACTCAAATAGAAATATCGTGGATCGACAAAAGAATATGAAACTTATTCAAGCAAAGAGTACACTTAGCCAGTTCAACCCACACACCAATTATTCACCTTAGTAATCAATATAACTTAATGGAAATCGAGACCAGACAACAACAAAAACACTGCAGTAACCTGCAAGAACTATATGCTAGTAACAACTTAATAGGATACATCATTAAACTGCGCAACCAACAACTACATTGGACAGCATGGCGAAAAAAGACATTTTTATTAAATGCACCAAAATCTTTTCAACAAAATCCAATCTAATTCAAGACATACTTTGAAATATATAAGTAAAAAACCTCTCAATCCAAAGACAAACAGAAACATCTAGCAACACTGAATACCTCACATATATCGATAACATAATGTCAGTAGAATGGTACAATAATAATCGAAAGGAACTCAGAGCATACAACATTTTATGGATTGAACAAGTCCTTAACATCTACCGTACTAAAGCCCTTAACTGGCATTAAGTAAGAGCCCTGAACAACAAAATAAGCAAGAAAAAAGAACTAGTATACTTCGCAACCCTTAGACACATGATACAAAACTATATTAATACACATGCCTCGTACAACAAGTTGAATCCTAAAGCTCAACTTCAACAAGAAACAGCAAATACACAGAAGCAACTGGACAAACAAGAATGCTCCTGGTACATCTTCCAACGAAACCATGATCTATACTTAGAAAGAACAATCAGTAGAAAAGAGAACTACATAAAACTTTGACATTACATCACCACAAGTATCTCACCTATAATATGATGTTCAGGCTGCAAACTAAATGAAAATATTGACAATCGACCTGACATGTGCTACTTTAGAACCTGATCAGACCAAGCCATCCAAGTTCCAGTCATAAATATTACAAAGACAAACACATGCAACAATAACAAACCTTGTTACAGACTCCAAGTTTCACCAAACAATATATAATGATGGATTGCAGAGTCAAACTCAGTCTTCAATATCATTGAAATTGATTCTACTCCACAAAACTTGAAGAATCTGATTAAAGTGATGTCATTATATGAATCTACCTTGAATAAGCTTACCCAAATTTACAAACATCTCAAGAGCTCAAAAACAACAAATATAACAATTGATGGTGCTTTCAAAATCAACAACCCTAATACTATGGATATGGACATAATCTTTCCAAACAAACCCTCTCCTCTAAATGAAGTAAGTATCCATATTACAGGATAGAGCTCAACCTTCTGCACAGAAATAATAGTTGCCACCATTTGCATTAGCAACCTACCATTTGGTACAGTAGCTACTATCCACACTGACTCACAAAAACTCATTATCGAACTTGAAAAAGCAAAAGAAGGAGGGATCAAGGATGTCAGTGAAATCTGACTAATCTACAATTTAGTCACCATAATTGACAAGGAACATACTCAGATCAAGTGGATCAAAATAGACAAAAATGGAAATAACAACACAGAGCTGATATAAGTGGATAAGCTCGCAAAGAAAGTCTTAAACACAACAAATACAAGGGTACCTTATTACAAGACTGTCTTACACAGAATATCGTCTCCTTCAACTTCAATAGGAATACAGAAATCACAAGTACAATCTAAAAATCAATCAAACTCATAAGATAAGCAAAGCTTTCACACTAATGGATTACTCTGGACAGAAACAAAGATCTAAGCACCCCACTCAAAAGAGACATAGATTGGCAAAACTCGACTAAACACTTACACCCACCAAATTTACAGGTGCACACACCAATACAATGGACCACTGCCACATAAAATTCACAATCAAACTATGGAATATGGAACTCCGTACTATGGACAAACTTCATATCAGATATCCAGACATATATAAATCATCAAAATGCTTCATCTGCAATCATATTGGGAACAACATACATGTCTTTAAATGCAAACACTACAACATAAATATTCAAGAATTAATAACATCCACTATATATGCAGAAGCCACTGCAAGAACAAACAAATGAAGCTCACACTGAATCAAAAAAGAAATACAAGATCACTTGGAAAATAACCAACTCTGGAACATAATAATTTGAGATGGCATTAGCCGAAAGATTATTAAATGCCTACAACAATTCATTCCAGGGGAAACAATAACAGAGGTCACATGTAGCATCATTAACAACATCAAATTCATCACATATAACATATGGGCAGACAGATGTCTCTGGATTTAAATATGGAAAAAGTTATAGGAATTATCAACATCACCAAAAAGAAGAAACATGACAGCAACATATGCAAACAAAGATGTCCCAACAGGATATACACTGACACAAAGACAAAAACCCCGCTGCCAACAATCATAGAAGAAATCATCAAAGGAACCTCAACCATTCTCACCATCATCACTGAACACACTAATGGCACCTAGGTACATTAGTTCCTAATATAGGTACAACAAGCCATAAGGGATAAGAAAACTGGGCCACACTACCAATGGCGCTGGGTGCCCATTACCAATAGGATTTATTGTCCTGCTCTACATAGAAAAAAGTTTGTAAAATCTATTTATAAATTTAGTACATGTAATGCACACAATCAATAAAATAGGCAAGTTAAGTGTTTTTTAAAAAATATATATATGTATATCTTTATTTAATTCAAATAATGTAAGACTAAGTCAGCTAATTTAAAAATAAATAAATAAATTAAATTATATTACTCTTTTTATTAAACTAGTAAAAGTTTTATATCTATTATATAACTATAAAGATTGAGTATTGTAGCTTTTAAAAATAGCATTAATTTTATGATTATCTGATTCATGTTAGATAAATATTGCCCTGAAAATATTGTTAAAGGTCAAAAAAGTCAGACCAAGTTTAGAATTTTTGTTATAATCACATGATCAATAGTTGTGATACAATTGAAGCTTATGTAAAACAATTACAGTAATATACCTCTTACAAGACAATAGAATATACAAACAATCCATTTACATCAAAAGATTAAAAAACTATGAGTTGAAGTAATAGAAAATTAGCTAACTATGAAGTAATTAATGTGTAACATAATATTAGAATAGCTATAGTGATTATATAATTTTTTTTTAACTGGTGCAGCCTTGTTTTATTATTATTTTTGAATTACATTTATATAAAGTAGCTAGTGCTATAGTTTAGGGATGTAACTTCAGTAATAATAAAACTCGATAAGCTATGAACTACCTTGTGGCTTGTTGCCCTTTCCTCAAGGGAAAGAAAATCAACATGTCAAGGCCATACTAGTTGTTGAATAAAATGATAGTAATGTAAAAACGTTAGTGTTGTACTTTATGTATTCATTTATATAGCTGTTGACTATCCTAATTAGCTTATATTCTGGTTCTTTATTAATGAATCATGTGAGTTTTCTTGGTTCTATTGTTGCCTATCTTGAATGATCTGATTCATTTTGCTGTTTTGTTTGATGATAGGCTTTGAGCTTGTATATGGGATTCTTTAGTGCACCTTCCAGATATTATATAAAAGTTCTTTCCATTTTCTCATTGTGCTGATAATTGACATAGCAATTGCTTTGCTACTAGCCATTAGCTTGTTGAGTATTTCTGAGATTTTTTTTATGACTGCTCTCCTGATGAGTAACTTGAAGGTCTTAGATACATTCAGATGGATATGTTTTGTATAATATTCTTGAAGTTTTTCTTATGTTATTGTGAATGTATAGGGATATGTGTTTTATCAGAATTTTATAGAATTTCTTTCTTAAGGAGTCTTTCTGGTTGTTGCATAGGAATGGATGAGTGGTATCTTTTATTTCTTTGCGTTGTGACATTTGCTGTCTTTATAGGTTGATGGATATCTACTGTCAGTTTGCTCCTGGTTGATAATTCTTCATACTGTCAACCTATTTAATTTATCTCTTAGGAATCATATAGAGACAGAGAACTAGTGCAGAGAAACACCAAGTTAGACTTCTAATGTGATATACAAAAGTTTCTAATTTGGACAATAATAAATAAAGAGGTTTATTACTGGTGATTTAGGCAGGAGAAGCAGGACAATAATTTTGTGTTAAAGATAATTTTATTGTTGGATAAATCCTGAGAAATCTCCAAAAGTAGAATTTTCTTCTTTAAATACATAATTGAGTTATATGATATTTGAGAATATAAACTAAGATAAATAATAGTAATAATTATACTATTAGTTTCACTAGACTATTAAGCTATATTATTTTAAACAGAACTCAAATATCCTTTAAGAATAATAGTTAAGCTAGAATTATAGAATATTCTAGAGTACTTTATGCTAAGTTTGCTAATAGTAAAATCGACTATCAATATTCTAGAAGTGTTCTGAAAGATCTTTACTTTCAGATGACCAAAAGAATCATAATATGTGAATCTGAGGTACTGGAATCATCCTGGGTATTAGGGAGAAATATGGTGAAATTTTATAGTTCAACAGTACCATAGGTTGAAGTTAAACTTTCTTAAATGGTGGTCCTTGTTTGAGGTGAACTGTTCTTCTATGTTGGAGGAATGTAAGCTATTGAAAGTGTATTGCCAATGTATGTTCTTGAAGTTCTCATTTATAAAGCTATTTTTGGATTCTGTTGAGTAACCACCACCTGATGAGTCTTATAGCTCTATTGATTTATTTTACCATGTCCTTTCCTGATATTCTATTAGTGTTTTATCTCATTGGATGCTAACTGGTAATAATCCCCGATAGTGTTTTCTGATATTAATAATTCTCTTGTTGGGTTTTATGTCTTGCGATATGTAGTCAATTTTGGAGAGTTTGTCTGCTTTTTCATTAAGAGAAATGCCTGTATGTGCCTTGACCTTATGAAAGATTATAATTAAATCCTGATGCCTCCTTATATAATTAAATGTGTCTAGGATTGTTTGATTTTGATATTGTTTTTTTCTCAGTCTGTGGTTATCAGTGTTTTTGCCAGATTGATTATTGCATTAAGACTGTTTGTATATAGTTGAACTATAGTATTTCTGCCTAGAGTACTAATTGCTATTACTATGGCCATGAGCTCTACCCTTATAAATAAGATATATAGTTGTATTTGTCCTTGAAAAGTGTGTTCTCTTCTGTCTCTTCCCTTAATAATCCAACCAAAGCCCATGTGTGAACTAATGCCATAGTCAGATACTGATCCATCTGTGTATATTGTTACTTGTTGACATCTTTTAAGCTGATGCTTATAGCTCTTAATTCTTCTAGCTTTGAGTCTCCCAGGCTGAGAGTTTCATTGATATTTATTAGATCTAGTTTTTCATTGTTCATTTGTATCTGAGGGTTTAAGTTGTCTTCCTGTGGAATTTCCGTCAGGTCTCTTAGCTCCTTTGTTGAGGATCTAGAAGATATTTTATATCTAAGTTTGATTGTGAGTCTATGGTGTTTTTTTTTGGATGATATGTTTGATCTCTCTACTAGGATCTGAATTGTATATTGCTTTCTTGCTGAATATGTGCAGGATTCTAGTGATGATCTCCTTCTCTTATTGTGTATCCCTTGCATTTCTCTAGTGGAGATGTCCCTACAGTTTTCATATAGTATGTGTAGATGACTAAGTTAGGGCTAGTGTTTTATTTTTTCTTATCTATAACTACTACCTGGTGTTTGAGTATAGCACTTCAATATGGACCAGAGGTCTGCCTTGATTGAAAGTCCTGTGGTTGCCAATGTTTTCTGCTACTCTATCCTATATATATACTGTAACTGTGAGACTTTCTATGAGGCTGGGTACCATTTTGAAGTTCCTCTTTTCCTCATCTGGTTGATGTCACCTATCTCTTGCCAATGTAGTATTCGTGTTCTTGTAGAGTTGAAGATTTGTCCAATAAATATCAGGTTGTGTTTTTTGAGTAGCTGTCTGTATTGATGGTATATTGTCTTTGGTGCAAATTCTTCAATTGTGCTATTGATTCTTTCTATTTTCTATGGTATCATGAAGTTTGAATTTAGGTAAAACTGAAAGCCATGTCTTTTTAGAAGCCATAGAATATAATGCATGATCCAGATTTTGTCCTGTTTTCAGAAATGGTGAGATGAGATTTGTTGTAATTGACTTTATTAATCAAAACATGTTTTGCAAGCTCTACAGACTCATTCTAGAGATCTGACCTAAAAGTCCTCTGTTATTTATTCTTTCTGTCCAGTTTCTTATATGTAGTTGTATTTGCTTATCCTATATATGATCTATTCTATGTTCACATCAATTGTATAGTAATGTGTTTGAAAATGTAATAACTATTCCACATTTGTATTTGTATCTGTTGTGATCTTTCCCATTAGATAGTTGCAAGTACTTTCCAGAGTACTATATCATTTAAGAGATATTATATATTTGACATAAGTATGTAGTTTATTATATATCTCATTTGTTTATCTGTGGTTACTTTCTAGCCTATCCACTTGCTTGTTTTCTGGACTTTCTCGGTAATGAGCTGTTTTTAATATATCTTTTTTCCTGAGCTGTCTAGTCATATTCCTAGCATTCTCATTGGGATGCCTGGCGTACTACCCTTTATTGATCCTCCTTTGAGGGTAAAGCTTTATTCAAAATTCACTATTTAGTTATTGATTATAATTAGTTATGATTTTTGGGGGTTTATCTCTATATCATTGTGATTGTAAAACTCTGTTGCTATGTCAAGGATCTTATATAGTTCTTCTAGGCTATTTGTTAGCCATATTGTATCATCTATATATGTGCTAGCTTTGACTTCCTTGTGTTTTTTTCTATAGGTTCTTCTATGAATCTTTTTATTCTAGTTATATATTTATACCTCCTCCTTAATGAGTCAATTTCTGTTAACAGGGGATTATAAAAGATGCATTATAGCAGTGATAAGATTGTATTCTCCTGATTAATATTATCTAGTACTTTGTATTGGGAGGTAAATCTATATACTGTAATAACTTTGTTCCCTCTGTCTCTGAGTAGTGCCTGTATAATGTTAATTGCTCTTTGTGGTATCTTAATACACTTCATTGCTTTTATTAATATCTCTATATTGACCGAGTCATATTCTTTAGCCATGTCTTGGTTGAGAATTCACAGCTTCTTCTTTTCTCTTTGTACATGTTTTATGCATGAGTTCATTATATGTATGGAGGCTTGTATACTACTGCCTAGAAGTGCTACCCAGTTTAGCTTATTAAGGATGTTGTGTTCTGTGCAGCAGTATGCCAGGCAATCACTCAAGATTTTTGTAAATATCTTCATTTCTATAATAAGTAGTGTAATGGGTTGGGTTATTTCAATAATATTTTGCTAGTCCTTGGATTTAGAAATTGAATATACAGTATATGTCCTGTGCTCCATTCTCTCGGTGTTTCTCCTTGTAGCAGTATTCTGTTATATAGATCAATGAGCCATGCTATCACTTTTGGCTCTAGGTTTTTATATATGCTATATAGAATGTCATCTGGTTCTGATGCAGATCTAGAGCTTCTGTCCCTGATTGCTCTGTGTGGTTATTTGTATCATTAGGCTCTCAAATCAGTGTTCTTAGATTCTGCTGCTTGGTGTGTATTGTTCTGCTTATCTGACTGAGGTTTCTACTAGTGTAATCTCCCTATGGTAAGTCCAGGCTTCAAAGTGTTCTGCCACTTTGTTTTTGATCTCCTCTGGTTCTATGATCACCTCTATTTGGTTTATCTTTTTTGATTACTAGTTTGTCTGTAACTATAGATCTGTTGGGCTTCTCTAGAATATTGTTTTATTGATCTCTTATTGTCCAAGAGCCAGTGTTGCCATCTTTCTATATGTTGCTGTATTCTCTTGTTTTTTTGATGGTTGTTTATAATTTTGGTGGCAGTTTTGTATCAGATAATATGTTCTCTACATATCTTCTTTCAATGTATTTGCTTGTTTTGCTAATTAGTTAGTTCACATGTTAGTAGTTCCTCTGTAAGCTTTGGAAAATCTTTTTATATACTATTAATTTGCTTCGGTATAAAATATTCTGTATGTTCATTGGGTGTGTCAATATTTTTTGGAGGAGTTCTGCCAGTATTTGGATATTGGTGATTTTCTTGTACAGGGTTGGAGGTTTTAACGTTCTCTTGTTTTTTTTTTTGATTTTATTTTAGGGATATGGTGGCTTGCTGCTATAAGAAAGAACTATTTAAATCTATTCCATTTGCCTTCTATATTGCCTTGTTCTAATTTTTCCTTTCTCTCTATGTAGTTTTCAATGGTGCTCTTAAAATTTTTCTATTTGTTTTGCACCAGTTGTATTGTGGATTGCTTCTATATATCTTTTGATGGCTATTGATATTGAGTTGCCACATGTCTACTCTTGTGATCATGATTTTATAATCACTCTTGTGTAGTACATCTGAGTGATGTATTATATATGAGTTTTTTGTGGTAAGTACCATATTTGATCAATCCTAATATAGACTCCTCTGCCATTGCTCCATGTAAATTTCTTCTATATTGGATTATGCATCTTGAATATGTTTTTAAAGTTTTTGATTATTAACCATTCTAGCAATTTTGACTTTGATTGACAGCTGTCTGAATGTCTATAAGGACTCTATTTGTCCATGGCTAGGTTGAAGGTAGCATTAAAATTTTCACCTATTATAACATATGCATTCATCTTTTCTGACTACATTATCCATCCCTGTATTATGTACTCTGTCTCTATCTTGTTTTTGTTGCTACTACTCCTTGGTATGAGGTATATTCCTATGATCCTGAGTTTATGTCTTCTTGAGAATACCATATCTATTACTATAGTCCTTCCCTTGATCTCTTGTTTTCTAAATATTCTGATTAGGATGTTCTTATGTATAACTATGTTTACTCCATATCCTATCTTTTGATATTTGTCTATTGATGTAGTTAACTGATACTTATAATGTTTCTAGTATTTGATCTGTTGTTTGTTTCCATTGATTTTTGTTATGATTATGACCTTCCAGTTTTTCTCTGTGCAGTATTCCAGCTAAAAGTTTCGTTTGTTGTCTTCCACCATCCCTCTTATATTGTATGTCATGATTGTCCATGAAGCATGCTTTATAATATCTTTCTTTTCTATATATCCTTGGTTTTGTCCTGTGATGTGATGTTCACTATACCTTGGTTTTGTGATTAATGTTCATTCTGGTAGTGTTAAAGTTTTTTGTTTGCTGTTTTTCTCTTTTGAGATTCTATTGTATTGCTCTCTATTATATTATTATGTTGAGTTGTATCCATTTTGAACTATTTGTTGTAAGATTTTAACAAGGTTGATTACCTCTTCCATTGTTGTACTCATTCTGGTCAGTTGTTGTTGATACAATTCTTGAGATTTTTTTATGTCTTGGATACTATTACTGGATACTCCTTGCTGCTCCTTACTATTGGTTTTTATGTTCTTTTTTAGTTCTTCTATGAGTTCATTGATGCTTTCAAGGTATCTGTTGGCACATTCTTGTTCTAGAGCATCCACTCTTTTGGCCAGGTCTTTCAGATCATTCTTAATTTCTTTTATGTTCTTTTAGACTGATAACAGTATATTCATGATGTCATCATAGCATTGTTTGTCTTATGGTCATTGATCATATTTCAAGATATTTGCATAGCTCCTTGGATTGTCTCTAATGTCGAAGTTTCTTTGTGTGCCTTGTTGGGTGTTAGTCTACTTCCTTGGTATGGGATGATTCTAGGGTTGTTCAACCTGTTTGTGTACTATCTTGGTGGAAATGTCTCTGGTTTGTCAAGATATACATATATGTTGTGTTCAGATAAACCACAGATATGGCATAGGGAGATCTCTTGATGAACCCATTATATCTGTATTTCTCTTATTAAGGGGCTGATGACTTGGCTACCTTAAGGTCTTCTCTGAACTAGAAGATGAAGACAGCAATCTTTTAGCCTGGTTGTTGTTGTCACGAGATATGTATACCGATTTTGTTCTTGTGCTTGTAATAATAACTGTTAGATCTGATATTATTGTATTAGGTGATAATTTAATAAAAGTAGCACTATAGTATTCTCTTTCTTCTTTGATCTCGTGGGTTTTATAAAATGGGAATATCCTGCATAAATAGTATCCCTGTGTGAGTGCCCACTCTTGATTAATCTCTACATAATCTGAGATAAAGGAGAAAGTGATGTTTGTTATCTGAAATGGCTCAACTTTCTATAAGATTATATAGTAATATTTATTTGTTCATTGAAAAATTATACTAGGTCCATTTTGATAAGATGTAGGAGAATGTCCTGTATTCTGATTGTGTAGAAGTTGCTCTCTTGGGAGTCCAGAGGGGTGATCTTCTTGAATTTGACATTACCATTCTTTGTAACTTTAGTTTTACATGTCATGTGTGCTTTCTTTTAATTATTGAAGATGGTAGTGATTTGTGATTTTCTAATTGGTATTCATACCTCACGTATTTCAGGAAGAGGAAATAGCCATTTTTTGTTTAATGAAGTCTATTTTCTTTCTGGCTATTTGTCCGGGAACCAGGTCTGGGTCTATAAAAGCTTTTTCTAACCTAAAAGTCTCTTGGTATCTTTGGTGTTTCTGTGAAGTGGTTGGTTCCCCTATCCATTTTCCTAACTCTCGTAACTGTATCCAGTCTAGTTTGTAATACTCGAAGTGCCCTATTTGGCTGGAGGATCTAGGGTAGCTTCGTCCTCGACAGTGTTCACTGTATCTGATAAAAGTGCTCTATTGATACTAAGGCTAGTCTCATTTTAATTCTCTATTTCTTGTATGTTTGATTTTACTTTCATCTTGTTTTCTTGGTTTCCATCCTTTTTCTCTTTTTCCTTGTCTGATGCTTTCTTCTGGTATACCATTCTGTTTCCTAGGAATGTGTGTCTGAGTTGTGAGGAAGGTATTGTTGCTTTAAGTTTCAGGGTCTTGCTGTTATTTCTACTGATCCTGTTAATATTGTATTCTGGTGTTATCTTGTAAAACTTCTTAACTGCCTCATAGAAACTATCTCAAAAGATATTGTTATTTGGTAGCAAGAATAGAATTTATTTTCATTTTTGTCTCATAAGGAAATTTTTTTAGTTTTTGAAAATTTTTGGGAAAGAAAGTTTTTTGATAGAGATTATATAATAGTCATATATATAAAAAGGTATAAATATACTGTAACTTTTCAATGACTTAATAAAATAACAAATCTTAAGATAAATCTTTTGATTAATTGTTATAACAGTGAAGTTATAAATAATTTCAGAAAAACTATCTTGAGACTTATTCAAATCTTTTTATACTTTTGTCTTTGTATATTTGATTATGTGATAGAAGAATAGACTCTTCCATTTATAGATTATATAATATTTTGATCATTAGTGACAGACTTGTCAATTAGTCTATTACAATATTTACTTTAACAAGAATAAATTATCTATTATTCAAGTCTTTGAGTTGATTTAAAATAAATTTTATCATAATTTTTTTTTGTGAATAAAAATAATATTTTTTTTTAAAACTCTAGCTCATCCTGGCATTAGTTCAAAAGTTTTATTATAATTAATATATGTTATAAGAATAATCAGACAAGCAATTATGCATACTGTCTAAAAATTTATAGATCAACAAATAGTACAATAGACATCTGTTTATATCTTATCCAACTAGGATGTGATAACTATATAACTGTCTAATATAAAACTATCTATCAATTCTAACTAAGATAGAGAATTTAGAAAGTCTATACATTTAATTAAATGAAGTGATCCCATTGTTTTAAACCTATATATTATCAAAGTGACACTTATTAGAATTATAGTCTCACTAGATGGCTTATTGCTATTCCTGTTAAAAAAATTAATATGTCAAGAATACATCTAAGATATCCAGTACTATTAGTATTGAGGTCTTTTATATGGAACTTATATTACTTCATTTAGTGTTTAAAGTTTTTCTAAAAACTTGTCTTGTATCTTGACCTATCTTATTACTTAATTGAAACTTGGTTTTATATTAAGAATATCAATTCCTCAATTTTTAACCTTAATTTGAAACCTGTTTTGTATATTTAGAGTCACATTGGACCAAATCTTTGTCTTATTATAGATATGTCTGATTGTTTCTACTATATAAGTAATCTGATTCTTCTTCTTATATCTTGACTTGAAGATCAGTTTTGTATAAGAATATCATATCTCTTATTTCAGCTTTGTTTTGAAACTTATATTTATATAATATCTTGTTATAGTCATGGATGAATCCTTCTATTTTTAGTTTCCTGTTGAGGTATTGTGGAATCAGTTCTGTGTTAAGAACCTATATCACTTGTACTAGTCTTATATGGAACCTTGTATTAATTTATTCATTCTTACTATGAGTGTAATAAGTAAACGATTCCTTTTTATTACTTTATTGGGACATTTAATTATTATTATAAAAAATGTAAGATCTTCTTATTATCTATGACTTAATTTTTGCTTGGTTCTCATGTAATATTAAACTCTGAACCTTGTGATTGTGATTTGAAAGTACCAATACTATACTATAGATCCATAGGTTTAAGAATAGAAATAATTGTAGATAATGCTTCTTGATGTTTTTAAAGGTCAGTTTTTATTTTTTTATAAATATAGTTGTAATCTAAATCAATTGGTAAAACAATTATAATTTTGTTTTCAAAAAAAAAAAAAAAAAAAAAAACTCTTTCCCACTCGCATCAAATTTTTGAAAATTTTCTTTTATGGTAATAACCCACAACATTGGAAAAAAAAACAAAACACTCGCAATGAGCTCCCCTAATTAATATGTCAAGAAAGTGATCAGGTAAAAGACCCAACGGTTAACTATACAGGAGAAAGAATCATCACGGGCAGTGGTAAAATCTCCAAACCACTCTTGAAAACCAAACTTGAAAACAAATTCAATCCTTTAACTGGCATAAAGAAAAACTGTATAACAACTGGAAGAGAGAAAGCAAAAGAAACACCAGAGAACCTTCAGGTCAGCACTTAGAATCCAAAAGCTATGGAGCCAGAAATCATAGAACAAGAGAAAAATCCAGAACAAAAGATGGATATCTTAATTACCACATCACAAACAGAGGAAACAAATATCGAAACTAGATCAATCTCACCAATAACAGTAATTTCGACATTATTAGTAATAAGAGAGGGAGAAGAGAACCCAAGAAACCAGAATGATATTACCCTGAACAGCTTCAGCTATGACAGCAACCCAGAGGGGATGACAGAAAAGACAAAACAAACAGATATTCAAGAAAACCACAACACACTTCATCCAGACAAGGTGTTCATCGAACTGAAAACAATACTGGGCTTCTTACCTGAAGAAAAACTTAATTACATTCGCAATAAATTGGGGCATCTAAAAATCTGGAAACATATTTGTACAGAGAAACCAATTGAATTACTAACAATTGCAGCTATTTTTGAAAACTACCACGAGGCCATCACCGCATGTGAGATCCAGATCACAATAATGAAATTTCCAATTTCAGATTAGCCCCTGAAATTGGTACCACTGAAGGCTAAAACTGTTCTATCACAGTCAGGAACATCCCCAGCCACTTCCAAAAAAAAGATATTACTAACATCTTTCAAGAAAGTACACAAATCGAATATATTACTCTACAAGTAGCAAAACAGATTAAATCTGGAACAGTCCAGTTCAAAACAATAACTGTATATGAGGAACAAGTTCAAAAATGGACCATATACATGGATACTATCTGTATGAGGACATTCCCCTTGGTCAGAACCCGCATTACAAGAGAAAAAAGAAATCAGTATAGTGTGACACTGACAAACCTCCCATGCAGAACCTCTGTAAAAGAACTCAATGAAATCATTGAACAAACAGAGGCTAAAGCTATCTACCTTCCTTTAAATTAAATGAAACAAAACAAAAGATTTGCCATTCTCTATTATAAAAATGAACAGGACCTAAACAGGGTGAAAAGTATAAACCTGCAACTTCAAGACACAAACTTAATGTGGGTAACAAAAACAACCAGGTTGTGTTTTGCCTGCGGAGGCCACAACCATGATCATATCCAATGTACAACAACAAAGGAGAGCACAACACAAAAAGAACAAACCAACAGATTTGAATAACAAGACTAACAACCAACAGTAGAAGAGAACCCCTCACCACCTACCAAGATAGAAGGCCAACAGTGAAATCTCCTACCATGGGATGTATGTATGCCAGTATAACTAGGAGAACTCACACAGCAACAGACACAAGCAAAATATTAGAAATCCTCAAACAACTACAAGCCGACATGTGAGTTATCAAATATCAGGTATACATACAGGACAAAAGATTCTCAGCTATCGAAGAAGGTCCTTACATTAAAGCCAAAGGGCCAGCAATTATAGACTCGCTTATGCAAAATGAACCATCTTCAGGAAGCTCAAGTTTTAGAACTCCAACATCAAAAAGAATAAATATTAGACAACAGCAAATGATAAATAAGAGAATCATCCAAATAGAATCAATGATGGTATCAACCATAAAGAAAATAATGAACTGCCTGGATACACCCATCAATGAAATAGAGTATTTCAAACTGACCTCCTCCTTCCTCCTAAACAATTATAATTAGAAAATTCCCAGAGAATAGAGTCTACAATAAGCAAATCAAAGAAATATTCAAAGCCAACGAGATACATACATTAGGAAAATAGGAATCTTAAATATAAGAGAAATTAATACCAAAACAAACAAGTTAGCAATACTAGAGTATAGTCAGGATCAGCAGATAGATATATTGGAAATCCCAGAAACCTGGCTACCAGAAAATCAAAAATAGTTGATGAATAAGGAAGGTAACAGATATGATCAATGACACCAACACAACAGACACATAGAACAGGAGTAAGTATACTAATTAAGAAAGAATGAACCATGCATATTTTCAAGTTTGAGGAATATATCAACTGAGAAATCACAGTGGATTTTGCATTCAGTGGACATATTTAGTATAGGATCATAACCTTATACAATACATCAGATGCAGCAAACAGAAAAGATAGAAACAAATTGCTATAGTGGTACAAAGCAAAGATTAGCAAAGCAAAAAGCAACAACATATATATAATAGTAATAGGAGATCTCAATGAAGTAGTGGTTCACCAAAAGGACTGTACATCAGGGAAAAATAGAAGGAATAAACCTCGATATATTATTGATATACTAGTGGTATTTAATATGGTAGATACATATAGACAGGTGTATCCCTCCGAAACAAACTATACATATAATAGATATAAATCAAACTATAGTAGTAAACTGAACTACATATGGGTATCAAACCCACTACAGTCACACATAATCAACATCGACTATATAGAGGTAAAAACATTAATCAGAAGTGACCACAAGATGGTAGTCACACACCTTAGCATATCACACACCTCATGGAGTAAACTATTAAACAGAAAAAACAACAAACAAAATATTATCAATAAAGCGAACTCAAGTCCCAAACAATGGACAAACTTTACAAGAAAAATAGAGGAAAGTTCAAAGAGCTTCCTTGAGAATACCCCCAAAATGATGGAGACATATAGAAACAATTTAAAGAATGAATAAAAACAGTAGCAAAAACCTCCTTGAGAAAGAAGTACAGGAGGAAGAACACTGACACAATACATAAATCCAAGTACAAAAAATTCATGGAAAACTACCCAAGATCAGCAGCCTTCACAGAAAATGCACAGCATGGTTAATAAACCTGGACATGTACATGATTACAACAGAAGCACAAATCATGAACTTGGTGAAGGAAATCAATACACTACATGCAATTCTGACAGAACCTCCACTCTCCCAGAAAAACATGACAGGTTACAAAGAAAACCTCTATAATTGGCTAATAGAGAAAAAAAAGATCTGGAAAATAGAAACCAAGATAGCAAAGGTTATGATTGAAAGAAAAAAGGGGAGGACAATTCAAAAACATATAAAACAAAGATACAAAAACTTAGAGGGACATCTAAAAAAAATGATTAATAGTATCCTAGAGCGGCACCCTAGGGTTATCAATATACAAAGACTCATAGAGCAAAAAACACCAGACAAAGTCAAAATAATTACAAACCCAGCAATAATCAAAGACAAAATGAGAAAACACTTTCAGGAATGGACGAGACCCAGACAAATACTTAATATGAAGGACTTCCCATACTGGATGAAACAATACAAATCCAAAGAAATGATCCAGGAGAGCTGGTTTAACGATGTGCTGCTCCTAATAGACACATTAGAAATAAGGAAAGCAATCCAAGGGAAGAAAAAATGCAGCACTCCAGGTCCTTCAGAAATTCCGTACATACTTCTCAAAAACTTAGGAAAGGAAGAGATAAAGCTTTTGGAGAGACTTTTTAATGAAATCTTAAAAATAAGCATGATTCCAGATGACTGGAAAAAAAGAAACATATACCCAATACCCAAGCCAAGGATTGGATAGGAAACATCAACATCACCCACCCCATCATACTACTTGAAATGACAAGGAAGATATTCATGAGCATCTTGAATGAAAGACTCATGAACATATGTACTAAACACAAGATACTGTGCATCAATAACTGGGCAGGCCTACCAGGAGAAAGCATGCAGGAACCAATCCATATTCTTAACAACATTATAGAGGAGGCAAAGAATTCAAAAAAGAGGTCTGAATCTTTATCCAAGACATAAGCAAGGCATACAACTTGATAAATAAGGACATGCTAGTCTTGGCCCTCAGAAGGATTCAAATATCAAAAAAGATAATCAAGATACTAAACAATACATTAGAAAATAGAAACAACAGAGTAATTATAGCACATGGACTAACAGAAGAATACCAGGTGCATAATGGAATAGATCAAGGAGATACCATCTCTTCCTTCCTCTAAAAAGTATACTACGACCCATTACTACAAGAAATCCAAGACAATCATATAGTATACACAATGAAAACAAAAGTTTTAATGGATTTGACAGCACCGAGTCAAAGGAAATAGTAAGTAAAAGAATAAAGCAAACAACCATTACAGCCATAGCATATATGGATGACACTATATGGTTCGTGAACAGCAGACCAAATATACAGGAAATAATCAACAAGGCCTCAGAATTTCTAAGGATAAATGATATACAAGTCAATAGTGAAAAATCATCCTTAATTTGTATAAATGTGCCCCAAAAACAAAGAGAAGTAAGTATACAGCTCAACAGAACACAAATTCTGCCCTTGCAATGAGATGAAGCAACAAGAATACTGGGGTTTGGATAACAGAAGATAGAAAAAAAACCAGACAGAAAAAAATTATTAGAGACAAAATAGACATCATAACCAGAACACTTGCCTAGAAGAAAATTACTGACAAGCAAACATGCTATATTATCAATCAGGCCCTCTTTGCAGCAATTGAATATATTTTCAATAACCTTGTCCTGTCAAAAAAAGAATGTGACAAAATAAGTAGCAAAATAAACAAAACATTCAAGTACAAGGCTGGCTTATCTTCAACAACTCCAAATTGTATTCTGCATACTGACTTTAGCTACAAACTGTTCTATTTATGGGATAGGCAAATCCTTATACATGGGAAAAACCTAACCAATAGACTTAAAAGTCATAACCTAGTGGGTATAACTACACGGATCAGACTCCAACAACTTCAAAACAATTATTGGTCAAATACATCTATATTGACAAATAAGCTTCCCTTCTGGATCAAGAGAAGGAACAATCTTACAAGTGATATTTTGAATATGCTCAAACTACAAGGAATCACAATGGCACCAACAAAAATATTTGGTTTGGAAAACCAGTCAGAAATGAGGGTAGGATAATTCAAGAACTAGTTATAGAGGAATGGTATTGTGATCAAATTTATATTTGACCGGTGTGTTCAAGTGGAATTGCTTTTAAAAGGACAATTCTCAAAGAAAGCATTAAAGAAACAGTTTATAATAAAGAAATATTCAGGAAGAGATTCACTAAGAATCCTTTAAACAGAGTCATAAAGTGTTTACAAAGAAATATAGTTCACTCAGAACCCAAGTTTATTAGTAAATCAAGAAAACTAGGACAATTCCTTTAGTCCTAAAATCAAAAGAAGATATCCAATCACCTAAAAGAAAAGAGAAGTTATTCCTAAACTTCCAAAGTCAAGTGAAGCTATCTACAAACTTATCCTACTTTTGAATAAATTATGACTGCTTATATACTTGTAAAAATGGGCCACTTGGGCCACTTGGGCCTCCTAGGCCTCCTGGACCTCCTAGACCTCCTGGGCCTCCTGGGCCTTCTAGGCCTCCTGGGCTGCTTGATCTATGGTAAATTATGTCACGTGCTACATTTGATAAAGTGATCTATGCTAATCAAGTACCAATAAGAATATCAA
>CAJVPT010001351.1:0-21920 GCA_910592055.1 Acaulospora colombiana | reverse complement strand
TTTATGCTAAAGTAAAAAGGTATTAAAACTAAGTAATTGATCACGACCCTAACGAAATAAAGTTTTTTCGGTGGGTATAATTAAATCACTCTTTGCAATGTAGCTTAGTGGGTTTTAAACCGCGGAAGTCTTCGCA
Organism: Acaulospora colombiana; assembly: GCA_910592055.1. Taxonomy (NCBI): domain Eukaryota; kingdom Fungi; phylum Glomeromycota; class Glomeromycetes; order Diversisporales; family Acaulosporaceae; genus Acaulospora; species Acaulospora colombiana. The sequence continues at coordinate 21,784 of CAJVPT010001351.1, read as the reverse complement.
ACCTTTCTCTCCTTACTACGCCTTGCTTAGAGGACTAAGACCACACCCGAGAAAAAGAATAGAAAAAAATGCCTCAAAGAGACGCCCTCTAAAGGGCCAAAAAAATATAAAGTGAAGTTTTTTCGCATTAGGGAGGAAACAGACAGATCCTAGGCCTGCCTCGAAAAGCGATGACTGCCCCTAAACCCCACTTCATATATGTCGAACCATAAAAAATATCGTAACCACTAAAAATAACCCGCTAATAGCCATATAATCTCAAATTACTTTTTGGGGGGTTATAGAATATATCCAGTCTTTCGTTATCTTGGCCATTGTTAAAATCGAGTGCGGTGCCTTGCTCGTCGTCGGAATCGGGTGGGGTGGGTCCTTCGTCTATTGGTTGGTTAGTGGGTCTCACAAGCCTTGCTTTCTTTATGCGTCGTTACTCCTTCCTTCGTAAATTCCGTTTGGTGGATTTCGATAACACTGGTTCGTTTTTTTTACTGGTAAACGCGTCCATTGCTCGCTTAATTTTCGCACGACAGCCTGGAAACATGGAACAAAAAGGTTCTTCGTCTATTGTTGGTTAGTGGGTCTCACAAGCCTTGCTTTCTTTATGCGTCGTTGCTCCTTACTTCGTAAATTCCGTTTGGTGGTTTTCGATAACACTGGTTCGTTTTGTTTACTGGTAGACGCGTCCATTACTTGCTTAATTTTCGCACGACAGCCTGGAAACATGGAACAAAAAAGTTTACGTGTATTACTAATAGGTGGGAAAATACAAAAGCAACACTACTCGACGAGCCGTTAGGATTTTATAATTACAAACATGCGATAATCCATTTATATAAATGATTCTTACTACATGATAAAGACAAGCTAAAACGAAGAACCTGTTATTTATATCGGCTCCGTTATCAGAAATTATGAGTCATAGGGATTCGAGAATTCTCAGATTGCAAGATCGTCGCTGTGATTAACCAACCTCGTCTTACAGGAGCGATCTCGAACCAAAAGGGATTTCATTCCCCCCGAAATTGCGTAATGCACAGAGTGCACTTTCTACGAAAGATATGGTTATGTGTCTCTTCTTTGTTGAATTCTTGTGATTTATGGGCTATATATACAAGGTAAGGAATCTGTTAATTTCGAAATCATACGACTGATCCTCCGAATGACGCAATATTGGTTTTTTCTAACAGGTTCGAAGCCGAACATAATGAGGTGTTATAAATAATTTGGAATCGTCTAGAGTTGGTCCCTTACTTTCCTACAAATTTTAAAAGGTACATCTGTTTAAATATCTATGAAAGGTATGTGATATTTTTTCCTTCCGGGCCGTCAGCGAAATTTCTTGGCATTTTTTTGGCGAACTTTTTTGGTGATTTGTTCGGCGAAATTTCAATCGTCTAATAATTTATTTTTTTCTCATTGTGTAGTACGTACTCGAGAAAATCGATGATGATGACAAAGCCCTTGAACAATGCATGAATGAAATAATACTGCGGTTAACGAATGTAAAATCAATGATAGAGGCCAATGAGGCGACCCACTGTGAATTTATTTCATCAATTTTACACGCATCAATTGTAATTGCTCGAAGGTTGACAGATAAAGAAATCAATATAGAATTGCAGAGGGATATTTCCGGTGAGGAAGCGTCTGGTAGGGTTGATTACGCCATAACAGGGATGGAGGATCTTTTGTGTATAACTGAGGGTAAACCACGAAATGTTAAGATTGGTTATCTCCAAAATATAAAATAACTCGAGAGCTCCTTCCACATGAACAAGAAAAAACGAACTGCGGATGAAGCATTTAAGGCCGACTATCCATATGGGATTGTGTCAACAGGTATGTGAGAAATTTTCTATTATCACATTACGTACACATTTTATCATGTTCACTTCCGAAGGAATTTTTTGTACAAACAATAATGAATATCAAATAAATCTTACTAAAAAGGCGCTTAAGGGTAACCAGGAAAATCTGAGGGAAGATATAAAACAGGTAATTAGTATAGTTATAGGGTTATTGAAGGATAGAGTAACTGCATGTGATGAGCCCGAAAGCAAGAGTCGCGTACGAGAAAAAATTACCAAAAAAATAGCGGACAAATAGTTATCCTGCTTCACATGTATTTTGTATTTTATATTGTATTAATAAAGCAATCAGACCTAAATGGTCTTTTTTTCCGATAATAAATTTTTGTGGATAGGGGGGTTATCTTTATCTGGCTTAATTATCATCCGAGATTCATTAAGATCAATTATTTGTATGTATTTCTTCTGGAATTTAATGTTAATATTCTTTATAATAGGATCGAAGTAAAGTGGGATTCTAGATTGCGGAATTAATAGTGATTCTAAAAATTATTTATTATTACGGATAAAATTTTTCAAATTTTTCTTGGCATTTTTCGACGAATATTTCTTCACTGAAATTTGTCTCATTATACGTATTAAGTTCCAGATAAAATTTTCCTATAGAAATTGTTTTGTAGTTTCACAACATATATTCCGCAGTACTTTGCTTACAAATTCAGGCACAGTAGTAAAAACCGGTTGTGATACGATAGATTCCGCATACTAACTTAAAGTTATTTGATTATAAATCTAGGCACAGTAATAGATTTTAAGAGATAACTTCAGAATAATTCTCACCCTCAAGCGTTTCCTCTGACGAAGAGCCCGTTCACGAGATGGCAAATGTAGTTAAAAAATATGGAACCGAGGAGCTAATCGAATATTTGCGAAGTAAAAATTTAAAACTCACGGAGTCACATTTTGAAATATTGCGTAAAGAGGAAATTACTGGTCTGGCCTTTCTTGAATTAAACGAAGAAAAATTTCGCGGTATAGGCTTTGCATTAGGTCCAGCAGCAGTACTCGCAAAGGTCATCACAGATCTCAAAAAATGTAAGTGTACTCGAGATTTTGTTTGCATCTCAATTATATAAGCCGTTACTAAATTCTTCTCCATATAGCAAACACTCCAAAATCAAACACTGGACTTGTATATGTTTTTGTGGATAATTCTAACTTGTTTCTTGAAGGAAAATATACTGTTGGTCGTATTGAACAACCAGGCAACTTTGATTACCAAAGAAATTCCTACAAACTCAACCAGCTCTATGTCGATCATGGACGTCTTCTATCAACAGTACTGAAAGGACGAAGAATAGGCAGTAATCCGGTGATTGTTGGCTCCCGTCCACCTATGGGATCGGATTCGAAATCAAGGTTTTAACGTGATGGTTTACGATCGTATTGCAAATAAAGAAAAGAAAGTTGACATGGAACTTGGTGCTTCTATATTAGATGTTGCCTATTTTATAGATCCTGGTATAATTCTTTTAATTGCTGGCGATGGCGATTATTATCCTACATTAACACGGGCCCTGAAAAATAATTGGAGGGTTGAGGTCTGGTTTTGGTCATCAGGTATGAAATATTGTTTTGTTTGTTATGTTAGTATTCTAAGTCAATACTTCATTTATATAGGGATATCTGGTGACCTCTCTAGAATTTCCTTTTTTTCTTTGGATAATTTTTATCGGAAATTTACATATGCATACGGACAGGATCCTTTAGAAAGAATTCATACCCTTGAAATAACTGATGGTGAAACTCTTGCAAAATGGAATGATGATGAAATAATGGAATGTTTTGACTCATTAAAATTATTTGGATGGTGGTTCAGGAAAGAAGGACCGACTATATACTTGTACTTTGATAACAAACTAAATTTGAGAAAGGCAAAGGATTGGGTGGAATCAAATCATCCGGGTGTAAAGGTTTCGGAAATAGAGAAAAAAAAAAGTTGATCAGAATAATATTTATAGGTTCATTCCAAAGTTCCTGGAATTTTTTTAAATGCTCTTTCGTATTAAAATCTTAGTCAATATTTTATACGCGGAAAAAATATGGATCCAATAGAAAAAATCGATGGTAATATGTGTCTTGAGTCGAAGACTCGTGGCTTATTGTGGAACAATGGCACTTACGTACCTAACACTGACACTAACTGTCTCGACATATACTAATGGTAAAATTACAGAACAATCAAAAAATAATACCGAGATTATTACCAAGGCAAGTGATGAAATCGATATTAGCAAAACAAACAACAATACACTCCAGGAATTACCGAATATGGCTCCTTACCTTGCACAGCCAAAAAATTATAATCCCTCTTTGATCGAATCATGCACTCAAATTCCGATAGGGGAATAGGAGCGATTCCTGTTACAGTATGACAAGCACGTTTATGTCACCTTTATCAGCGTATATTTTTCTTATTGCTATTATGTGGTTCGTGGTATTGAGGCGTACATGGAATATAGATAAAAAAAGTAATCTGCTATGGGATACGTGGATCGGATAACAGGCTGTCTATTCGAACTTCGATATTATTTATGTACAAAAAAATATTATTAATACAGTAATGTATAGCGGAGCTAGTGTCTAAGACACACAAGTATCTTAGTGGAGTCTGGCAATTCTAATCAAGAATACATAACATTAGCAACTCTTCGAATTATTTTCTCATCAATATCAGACATCTTTTTTACTATTCTACATAATCGGTAATGCCTGAAGACGTGCAATCTCAAGACCAATTGCTTTGTACCACGTATTTCGGAATTCTGTTAGTATCTCACACTCGGATTCTAAAATATTATTTAATATATATTCTTCCAAAATTATACCTTTAGAAATATACTTATGTGAGTTACGTATTAATTAATTCCTTTAAATGTATTCGAAATTTCTATGAGTAACGTTGATAGTTTTGAGTGAATAGATTCCTTATGTTTATCTAATGCATTGAAATAAGGATTATTCTTTTGTGAAGAATTTTTAATAGAACTACTAATATTCATAATTTTTCGGCATGTATAATAGCACCTTTCCATAAATGAGAGATAATGGCTTCATCTTTTTTCGGAGCATCGCATAAGTTCTTAATATAATTTTTGAGCCATTTTTTAGCCGACTTCTGTGACTCTTCATCTTTAATTTTTGCAATTTCATTTTCATCTAGACTCGGGGAGTCATTGCTCCGCAATAAATCCTTAGAAATTTTTAATTTCTCCTCCTTGAATTTCTTTTTGCGATCCAAGACTTTTTAGAGGGATTCAGGCGATGATTGATATTTATCATCGTAATTTATAAAACGGGCACAGAAACCAAATAGACTTTCGATATAAAAATCAATATTTATTTTCTTGTTGAACTTTTTTACCACTTCTGGGTATTCCATACAGTCCCCTTTTTGTTGTGATATTTTTTCCCGCAGTTATCATAAATCTCTTCAGGTACTACTACAGTGTAACTAAATCTTTTACCGGGTTTTGGAACTTTATATAGATATTCGTTAGTGGGTAAACCCTCCTTTATTAGCTGTGGATTTTCCAGTACTTCACGAGAATACTTAGCCTCCATTCGCGAAACAAACCATTCTACAGAAACATTCACTCACTTACCTTCCTTTTTAGGCTTCCATATAAAGTCTGAATAAATTCATCATAATCCCAAAGAACTTTTTCAACAATCTGATGTATTGTCTCCTCATTACTGACTCTCAAAGTTCTATTTATAATTTCCTTATCTACATCACGAAAGAGCTTAGATTGACCTCTTTTCACAATATCCACCTCTCTAATGATTAAAGTTTGGTTTATTTTTATGTTCCAGACCATAGTACTTTTTCTTTTCTGTAAATACCATGGGAAATAAGACCTCCTAATATGCCATATTAAGATAAAGCATTCCATTGACTTTTTCAGGCTCAGTATTTACTTTATTACAGAGGTTTGCCATTAATTCGATAGATGTTTTTACCATTTACTCCCAGTACTCTTCTTGTGAGAGTTGATCTAATTTATATTTTCGATCACATTCCTGGAAACACTCTTCTGGGCATTTGAGATATAAAGAATCAGTGTCTCCATGTTTAATACTGAACCCTTTGTCTTCAACAAAATTTCTAACAAATTAAATATTATGTTGCCCAGCAGAAGTGACTCCACCTGCTAACTAAAGTTGATAGAATGGAGAGAGATTATTATTATTTTTTTTTTTTATAAATCCTAGATCAGGCTAGGTACATGTGCTTTATTAAATGTTTGTATACTGTACATTTAAAATGATTCGCTAAAGCTAAGATTTTACCTAACTTACTTATCACTGTTTTGTCTTAATATACTTAAACTTTAAGTGCACCTTGAATTGTTCCCTTTTCCCAATCGTTATTTCCCTTTCCCCTTTTTAACTTAGCAATTTATTGGTGTTTGGGCAATCAACAGTGACAAACTGTTTAGCAATGATCCTGGTAGATAGAGGTTATTACCAATCTATTAGAAGAGTGTAATATTGTTCCCAAAATCTGACTTAGAGTACTTTTGTATGAAGACATTGTAAAAGTCTGTAAAATATTGTAAATTTACTTCAATTTTTCAATAAAGACAAACCATCATGGCATGATTGTGGGTTAAAAAAAAAATAATTATGTTTGATATAATTAATTATTATTTTTTTTTTATCACAAATAAGTATTAAATATGAGTCTTTATTAGAAAATTAATTCTTAAACATGACATTAATAGTCTTTATATCAGTAAATTAACTATAGCCTATTGCAATTTTTCTATTATTCCATACTACTGAACAGTATCCAGGTTCACCAGAATAGGATCAAATAACTAATGCCCATTCAAAAATGATATTGTTGTTGAGAGAAGAAATAATGATTTTTATGTAGAGTTGTTTAATAAGTTTGATGACTCAATAATTATTTTTAGGATATTATTCTCATTTGTTTGTTTTTTCCCTTGGCTGGGTTTATGTGTTGCTTTTGTATTATTCCATTTGATTCTATTAATTGGTAAAGTATTGGTTGTGGCAGATCTTTGTTTCCAAATTTTGTAAAGGATTTTTAGTAATACATTCATCAGTTGAATTTGTAATTTTTCACTGGATAATGAGTCTAGGTACTAATTGGGCTTTCTTATAGCAATGTTAAATAGGGTATCTCCTTTGATTGATTCAGATATTATTGTTGTTAAATTAGTTTATGTTCAGTTTTTGCTTTGTTTTTTTAGGATTATATTGAGTTTGAACAGTTTTTTTTATTGTTTCTCTGCTTTCAATACAATTGAAGATATGAGGCTGGTCTTATTTTGTATGGTCACATTTAGGACACTTTGAATCTTTATATAATGTTGAATATCTTTTGTGAAATTTATTTTTTGTGGGTAATAAGTTGAATAATAGCTTTGTTCTGAAGGTGGTTAAGGCTCTGTAATTATATTTGTTCAGTTTCCAACAGCTTTTATTGACTTATTTTAATCATAGAAATTTAGAAATATTGATAGGTTTATACATGCAGCTGTGGCATAGGATGATTGAAAATAATTTGGTGTATAAATTAACAAACTTTATCCAATATACAATATGATACTAGGTTCTATTTTATTGTTAATAGTAGTGAAGTAGAGAATTGTGTTGGCTTATAGGAAGATAGGCTTGTGTATGTTGAAATGGTTAATTGGGTGGGCTTGTCTTCAATTTTGTTGTATATTAGGTTAATGTTTATGATTTTTGCTAGGTTCATGCATCTTTCAATTATATGACTATGCTGGACTTTGATTTTCTTGTTAATATATAATGAGAGCTTCGTTTTTGAAAGTTTGAATATGAGACATGTTATGTTTATATGGTGTGTGGCATTTTCAATTATGTTGTTTAAGATGGTTCATAATTCATTATTGAATCAGAAGTATGTAGGAATAGTTGGAAACTGCTGTTATTTTTTACTTCAATTTCATTGATTCTTTGAGTGCTACTATACTTGTTGAGATATTTGCTCGAGAAGTTTTTGGCCATAGTTGAATTAGGACTAATTTATTGCTAATAGGTTTAGGAATGAGTTGTATGTCATTTTGTTTAAGTTTGTTGAGGAGATAGTAAAGGTTGTATTTTTTTTGTGCTATATTGATTTAGCTGCTTTGATGGACATGCTTTTGATACAAGGTTGAGTATGACAGTAGCACTAGTTTAGGTGGTTTGTGTTTTCATCTATGATATAATGTTGACTTCTGATTATTTCTTTGTTGTTATAATTCTTTCTTGTTTTTATAAATTTTATATGGTTTGCATTTTTAAAAGTCCAGAAAAGAGATTTTGGGTTGGAAAGGAGTAGCATATTACCAATTGATGTGAAGAGGTTTTCTTTGAGATTGATATACCACCCAGGAGTGTGATCAGGAATAACTTATCCTATTTTTGTATGAAGCTCGTCTCATAAATTTATACTGAATTTGTTATATTGTGTAATCTGCCTGACTGTGTCTTTATAAATATAGGACTGTCATCTTGTTTATTTTGGTATAAAGGCCTATGAATAACTATGCATCCTTATATGAGAAAGGGTATGGATTTGGAAGATGTTTATTTTGTAGTCTGTTGTGATCTGGGCTACTTCTGTGATCTAGGATTGTTCGAAGTATTGAGGATGGCATATCAGGCATAGCCAAATTGCACTGCTAATTTGGATTGATAAGATCTCTGCTGAATAAAAGGAGCAGTTTTCCTGTTTACTAGAATTGTGGCTAGTAGTTTGACTAGAGTAATTGTTTTCTGGTTCTTGAGGGCTGTTGAATTAATATTAGCTTGTGAGAAGTAGGTTCTATTTAATAGAATGCATTCTATACACTTTTTCTTTTTTATTGCTTTGTTGAATAATGTTTGAAGTGTATTGATGTTATATTTTCTCAAGAGTATTATTTGAAGGGCATAATCAATCGGGACTGGGATAATCCATTGTAAGACTTGCTTTGTAATAGAACCATTTCACATCTTTTGGCCAGCAATACTTTTGATAAATTCATTTGATTTGTTTAGGAGCCTTCATTTTGTTGACAGCTCTAGAGACTGATTGGATAAATAGATTTCTAGGTATTTAATATCTTGTTCAAAAGGTTTGGAAGTGATTTTTATATTCGCAACTTTTAGGTATTGTTTGTATTTGTTGCTTTTTCAGGAGTGATTTATTATTAGATCGGTATTTGCTTTATTGCAGGTTATGTGATTCATTTTGAAAAATAATGTAAATATGTCAGTTGCTTTTTATAGTATTGCTAAATTTTGTGTGAAGATTGCAACATCATCAATGTATGCGAAAATATTGTTGTTGAGTAGTAGGATATTTTGTATTTTTGAGATGACTGGATCATAAAAGATGATCCATAATAGTGGTGCTATGGTTTCTCCTTGGTTCAGTCCTTGTGAGACTAATATAGGGTGGGTCAAATTATAGTAGGAGATGAATTGAAGTGACCAATCACTCAGTAGCTTTATTATAATTTTTGTAAATTTTGTAGGTAATTTTATTCTCTTCATGACAAACTCTAGACTCTTGAAATTAACTGAGTCATATGTCTTTGAAATGTCGAATAAGGCTAACCAGTATTTTTTGCCATTATTTGTAAAGGTACTAATAAGTGATCTAATGATAGCCAATGGTTTGAGGGTACTTTGATCTTTTATACCAGCAAAACTGAATGATGATAAGATGTCAAACTTAGTTATTATTGAAGATAATCATTGGTTAAGAATTTTAGTGAAAATTTTTTTGCTTGTTTATATAAGAGCAATTGATCTGATATCATTTAAGTTGTGGGATCAGATGAGTTTTTTTGACAAAAAATGTGATTAAGGATCGTTTTTATGCTTTGGAAGATTTTTTATTTATTAATATGTTATTGAAGAGTTTGTTTAATGCAGCGAGAGCTGGGTTCCTATATGTTTTCATGCTTTATAAGGGATTTTGCTAGGGTCTGGAGCTTTGTTTGTTGAAAATGGGTTTATTGACTCTTCTAAATCTTGTAAGGTGATATTGTTGAGTAGGTCTCAATAGATTTCCTCTTTTAGTTGCTGTTTGGATGTTTAGTCTTGTTGCCATGTTTCATTAATTTCAAAGTCTTTGGATATGAATAACCTTCTTAATAATTTGTGATAATGTCAACTAAAGTTTCGAGGTTATCTTGCAATTGTTATCTATTAATGAGAATTGAAAGGTCAAAGTAAGGTTTGATGTTATTTAAAGCTATTTTAATATAGTGTTTGGGTCTGTTCCAGAAGTTTGTGAAGTTCTTTTTAACCCTTTTTTGAATACTGTTTGCTATTAATAATATTGTCTTTTTTTGTTTTTCTATGATTAAGATTCAGAGTGTTTTTTTAAGTGAGCTTGAACTAGGAGGAGATTGTGATACTCTTTGGTGATACTTCTCGAATTTTCTATATAAAGTTATGGGTAATATATTGGATCTGATTTTCTTGAGTACTATTTTGATATATTTTATAGCCTCATTGATTTCTGGAAAGAGATTTCTTTTATTTTTGGTTTGTGTTTACAGTTTTCTGATAGATATGTTTTTGTTGAGAGGTTGGATGATTATACTTTCAGAAAGTGATCATGATGGAGTGTGGAACTAGTCAAGTTGTAGGGTGATATTTTCTTTGAATGATTCCAGTTGTTTAGGTATTGCTTTGTCAAATTAATAGGCATTTGTTATAAATTTTACTTTCTGTAATTTGTATTCAAACCAGTTGAATATTATTTTGGTCTGCTTGTGGTCAAAGGTTATAAATGCTGGATTAAATACATTGTAGCTTAATATTTTAATTGCTAGATTGGGAGTGAGTCAGACTTGATCGATTCTTGAGGCACTTGTGGATGTAAGATATATATATTCATGTTCCTTGTCAAAAGTCTTTACTAAGTCAATTAAGTTGTGAAGATAGTTATATATTTTTTTTTATTGTTTGTAGGTACATTTATTGATAGTGTTGTCTTTGGAAATGTGTTGAAATTTTCAGTTATAATCATTTCAGTTTTGTTGTTAAAGATGAATTCATAGTGTCGTGGGTTATCCTGCTGAGTCTGTCACTAATCTGTAATGTCTCGCATAATCCAGATGTCTCTCAAATACTCACAAATGACACAAAGAAGAGAATGCCTCCTATAAAAAACACTTAAGGAAGGCAGAGACATGTTAATTGACTTGGCCGAAATTAAGTATTTCTTTCTTGTGTTCTGTTTCTTTGTAATATCACTAACTCTTATCTCTATTCTCAATGAGGACTGTTTTTTTCACATATTTAGCTCTGTTTTTTCGACATACATTGATAAGCTATTTATATTTTTTTAACAATGGGCCATCTACTTTACAATTAGCTATACTAACCTTAAGCTTTGCTAAACTTTCCATACTTTTTCAGATATACATAGGTCCCTTATCAATACCCGAGCCTTATCTATAGTTTTTTACCTTGCGACACTCAATATTTCATACAGACTTTCGGGTTTTTGGATTCTAGATCATTATGCATTGTTAAAGGCCAAAGAAGTTAAACAAAGTTCAGAATTTTTGCTATGGTCACATGACCAATGATTGTGACACGACTGAAGCTTACACAAAATAATCAATTGTCAACTACAGTATCACCATAACCCTTGCAAGCTAGAAGAATGTGCGAACAATCCATTTACATCAAAAAGATAAAAAACTATGAGCTGAGGTAATAGAAAATTAGCTTACCAAGAAGTAATTTATGCATGACATAATACTAGAATGGCCATAGTAATTATGTAATCGCCCTATATATAAAAATGTATAAATGTAACTTCCTTCAATGACTTAATAAAATGACAATTCTTAAGATAAATCTTTTGGATAGATTGTTATAACAGTTAAGTTATAAATAGTTTTAGGGAAAACTACCTTGAGACAAACCCAAATCTTTTTATGCCTCTGCTTGATTTTTGGTATTGTTTTGTGTATGTAATAGAAGGATGAACTCTTCTATCTACAGGTTATAAGAGCTTTTGATCATTAGTGACAGACTAGCTAATTAGTCTGCTATAGAATAAATCGTATCACCCACGTGACACATAACAGTGGAGTAATAAAGTTTCTTTGTTTTTGGAGTAGTTGTTATGTAGAAAGTATAGGGTGATTATTGTTATCTCGATTTTAGGTTTGAATTTATGTTATGCTGTACCACAATTAAAGATGGATCCCTAAAGGGGAAGGCAGGAATATAAGTCAAATGTCCCTCACTAGGAAACATTAAAATTTTTAAATTAATAATTATAAAAAAACTATCTACAATTGTTCTTTATTATCCAAATCATTGATTTATAGCATTTCTTGATTTTTATCCCTATTAAAGTGAAGAGTTATAAATTTTGTCCCTCAAAAAAGGACATAAGTGATCTGCGAAATTTTATATGCTAAATACTTTAGGGACCCATTATTAACCACAATACTTATTTTGTGTGAATGTTATGAAGATATGATTTGTTATTTTGTTGGAAATAAGAATACATGTGCCATTACTTTAGATATTGTTGTATTGACTTGCGATTATGGTATAGTTGTTGAGTTTTCTGAAAAGGAGGTGATAGTTTGTATGTTTTGTTTCTGTGCAGATTATTATGTTTCTTGCATTTGGTTGTGAATCTATGAAGTATTGTAATTTTTCTTGTTGATTTAGGCCTTATATGTTAATTATAATTAAAGTAAATAAGTTGTGGATTTGATGTTGTAGTGTAAAGGTGTTTTTATTATAAACAAAGGAGTAACTATCATTGTTATTACAGATATTCATTAAAACAGAATAGGAAGAAGAGCTAGTTCTGGGTCAAGTAGCTCTGGTTCGGTGATGAAGTCATCTGGTAGTTTGGTAAAATAAAAGTAATTTCTCAGTTTGTTGGTATGTTTTGAGAGGGATTCATCTTCTATAATAAGGAGAGTAATATTAATTTGATTGTCTTTAAGAAAAGTGATTGCATTATCGAGGGTGGAGAGGTCAGGTAATACTGGATAAATCCACTCTCATGGTATTTTTTCAGGATATGCCATCTTGATCTTGTTTAGTATTTCTTTAAGTTTGAGTTAATTTCTATGTAATTTATCCTTCAAAATATTGAGATTTTCCTTAATGAGTTCTAGTAATACTAGTAGAAGAGATTTTTTTATTTGAGTTAGGTTGATAACAATCCATTCAGATCTTAGTGGAAGCAGGAATCTAAATCTTGAATTTAGTAGTTCTAGCAGTGGATTCACCCTACTATTCTGTTGAATTGAAAGTGTAGCATTAAAGTCCTTACTAATTTAGTGTAGTAGGGGAAGGACTTGCCTTGTTCTAATATAGTCAAAGGAAAGGACTCTGACTGTATAGTTGTGTTCTCAGAGTAATTGTGTGGCATCTCTTTTGATTATTAGATTGTTGTCTACTGGGAAATTAATAGCTAGTTTGGTTGGCAATTCAGTATATGAGGTTGAAAGCTGTTGTTTAGGAGAAGGGATGTCAAAGTAGGGTTCTAGAAGTTTTCCTAGAACATAATAGAAGTCTCTGAGTTCTGTTACCAGTGCTTTTAAGTCTTTAGCTGGGCTCTGTGTTTTAGTGAAAAGAGGTCATGACTTCTGGAATAAGATTTTCAGACACACTTGGAAGCTCAAGTTTTTTTTGAAGTATGTTCCTGGAAGGAGGTCCAAGTTATAGTATGTTTGCAGGTTTTTGGCTCTTTGAGCTAAGAGTCGAGGTAATTAGATGGAAATAGGATGGGATAGTTTGATTTTTATATTTGCAGAAATGAGATTAGATGAGACAGTGAGTTCGGGTAGTTTGTTTTTAATCATTTTTTCACAATGTTTGAGAATATTATAATAATCAACTTTGAGTAGTATTGGATCCATAAAGTAGTTGAATCTATACTCAATAATCATTGTGACCTGCCAATATTTTAAGTCTGCTAGATCATGGGTTTTGAGATAGGTTATGAATAGTACCTTGTTGATAATATTTCTGATTTTGCATTTTGTTACTCTAATGATGAAGAAAATGTTATATTTATTGTGGTAGTTGTTGTAATATTGTTTTTCGATTTCTTCATATTGTAACTGATATTTGCCTTTGATTAATTTTGTTTGTATAAATATGAAAAGAAGGCCTTATCTCTAAGCTCAATTTTGGTGAATATTGCCTTTAAGTTTTTGGGGGCTTTGATGGGAGCTTCTTGTTTAATAGTTAAAAAAAGTTTGACTATTGCTTCTGGTTCACATATGAAGATGTTGAGTTCTTGACAGATTTCCAGTAATACTTTTTGGTTTTTCTGAAGGTAAACAAGCCTAATATCTAATTCATTGTTAGTTTGATCAGCCCATGAAATTATAGAGTTCTTTGAAGGCCTTGCTGATTGGTTTGTTGTGATGTCATTTTTCATTACTTGTGATTGGTCCAATTTTTGTTGATTGATATCTTTATCTTTGCTTTTTTTTGAAGAAGTTGATTGGTTGACATGTGTATGCTGTATATAGGCTGAAATGAGGGTAGGTTGGTTTGTATCTATCTGCATATCATTGTTGCAGATCATTTCCTCAGTTGGGTAGATTATTTGGAGGGGATATGAGGTTTTGGGTTTTTTGTCTCAAGAAAAAAGTGTTAGAGGTTTAATCTGTTACAATGTCAAGTTTACTCCAGGAGATGTGAAGGCTATAACTCAGTTTTTTGATCATGATTTCTTTTATGACTAATTTATGATTCTCATCTGTAAGTTTGAGGTTTGTTAAAAGTCAAAGAATATGTTAAGTGCTATTAATGTTATGGGTTCGAGAGTGGAGATATTGATATTTGTGCAAAGGCTTGAGAGTCTGTTTCTTTGAACTGTTTCTAAGATGACTGTTATTACTTTGAACTCAGCTTTTCATTCTCTGAACTTTTAAAAGATGTAAGCCAGATAGATGAACAGTTTTCAAGATTTAGAAGGAGGTGAGACGAGGAGGAGTCGGTAATAAAGAGTTTGTTTGTTTTTATATTTTTATTGTAGATTATTGCTAGTTTTTTTTTAATGTCCGTGATAAAAACATTAAGGAAAATATATTTATGTTGGTAATTAAGTACCTTGAGAGAGGAACTCCCAGGTTCCTTTGATTTTTTCTTCAAAGCTGAAATTTTTAGAATTTTTTAAAATAGTAATTTTGAAATTTTTCAGATTATACAGGAGAGAGTTTTTATAATTTATTATTTGATATAATTAATTATAGATATAAACTATACAAATCCAAAATAAAAAAACTCTTTTTCACTTTCTCCTATTTCATAAAAAAAAATTTTAGAAGATTTTTTTTTCTCTTTCTCCTTCTTTACTCCATACAAGGCTAACAATTATATAGCAGACAAAGTCTAAGATATACTAATATTCCATGAGGCTCTATTATCTAACTTGTTAATATTTAGGAAGGTATTATATTTAGGGAAGTATAAGTGGATCTATACTCTACACATAACAAATATCTAAGACAAAGGGAACTGTCCTTTGGGAGTGGAACACTTTTTGAGTGAAGCTTTATGTATTCCTAAGTAATTATAACAAAATACTTTTATTCTTCTTAGTCTTTATCAACTCCTTAAACTTTCTACATCTCTTCTTTCTTTCTTTATTTATTTTCACCCCTTGTTTTATATCTTTCCTGTTAACGGACAGCTTTTCTCTTTTTCAAGGTTTTCTTTTTAGGTATTCTACTCTTTTATCTATCGAACCATTCCATCATTCCTTTGGTATATCAAGTCTTTGCTCTGGTCAAGTTGGTGGGTTTAACTCATGAAAAAGATCAAACCAAAATTTTTTATAATTGAGAGGAGAATTTGTAACAAAGGAGACTACATTTTCAAAGTTCTAGGTACACCTCTCTATAATCACTAGCCATTTACAAAGCAGTCTGAATAAAGAAGAGGTGCAATAGCAAAAACATCAGTCAGCAGTACCAAAAGTAGAGTTCTACTTGTTAAAAGCCTAGGCTGCTATTTAATGTTGATCAAAGAGTAAATTATTAGACAAAAACTTTTGTTTTGAATGCTTAATAACACCACTATTATCTAACTCAAGAGGAATGACATTGGGACCTTCTCTTGTTTTAATCATCTCCCAAAACTTTACTAAAAATTGTGTTTAGCTTACCCCCTCTAAAGGATGATATAGGATAATTATGTCTTATTAGGTTCAAGACCCTTATTAAGGAAAAACCCATAGTCTATATCCCAACTCAAACTGGTTTCTAGGTCCAGTACAACAAGAACCTAAATTCTCTAACTATATCACCATTTATCCCAATAAACACTCTTGTTGGTCGACAGTAAACTAGTAGCTAGATACCATCTACCATTTTTCTTTTTCTCTATGCGAGTTTTCAGAGTTTGTAAGGGTCTACCTATACAATAGGCATTAGATAATTTACTTGATAGTTAACCTTATAAAGATTATTCATATAATTGTTTATGAATTAACTTTCTAATAAAAACTAGTATGTATTGCTTATTTGTATTAAAAAAAAAATGATAATTATATACATATATAATAGTTTACTATAATAATAGATATACATAATACTTATTTGAGAATGTACACAATAGATATATTATCTCTTCTTTTTTTTTTGCTCTCTATCAGGCTAGTTATATATGCTTTATTAAACATTTATAAGCTATACATATAATATGAGACATTAAAGTTAATTCTTTAACTAACTCACTTATCTTAATTGTTTTATATTTCTAAGTACAACTTTGGGAGTAATTTATTACTTTATTAGGAGTTCAGGTAAATACCCTTTTAACTTCTAACATAATTACCTGCAGATTACTATTGCAGATTACTATTGCAGATTACTCTTTTGAGTTCCGATAGAAATTAAAATCCAACCATTTCATTCTATACTTTATCCCATCTCTTAGGACCTGTTTGAGCATTATATTTTTTTATTCTTCTTTCTTTAATAGTACTTGATATGACTGATTTCCTGATATCTTGGCCCTGTTTTTTTGCTTCTGTAGATATGTCGATCTTTGATTTTGTCACCTCTGTTGATTCCTAATATCCATTCCCACTCTATCATCTTTTTATATCTGATATTCCAAATTTTCTTTCTGAAGTGATTACATGTTTTCTTCAGCATCTTTATTATCCATTTTCTTGCTTCTTTACCAATTCTTTTTCTATAGCACTTTGAGTCTGCTATCTTATTTATTAGACCTTTTTCAATCAGTTCCATGCAGAAGCTAAGTATATCCCTACCAGTCTTTGAGATCCTTTCCACTAGTTGAGCTATTTTCTTATCTATTTCTCCTCTTTCCATTCTGTCATCAACTGCCAAGCTTATCTCTTTTTCTTTTGACTTCTTTTTCCTATCTATCAGCAGTTTATTGAAACCTTGCATCATATCTTTCATACCCTTCTGCCAGGTTTTTTGCAACTGAGTTTTGTATGCTGAACATTCTAACAATTATTCTATTGTCTCTTTTTGCTGTCCATATGCGAGACATTTTACTTGCTTGTATAAATCTGATCTTCTTGTGGCTAGCTTTGTTAATGTGGATATCTTATCAATGGTCATCTTAACAAGAAAACTTTTTTTTTATAATCCTTTGAAGGAGGTATTTATGTATATCCATTATTCATTTGTTCCCAAACTAGGTTACATGTATACCTGTGCTGGTCTTGAATTTGATGACCCCATTTTTTATCTATTCTATTTTGAGTTGTTTATTAGTGTATCATTTTTTTGGCATTAGTTTTTTTAACAAACTGTCTTATTGAAGCAACCAGCACTATATCTTGTTATTTGATTTCACTAATAATCTTAGGTAAGTCCAGATCTTGCCATTCTATTGTTGAGAACTTTATCACTTTTTTGGCTAGAATGTCTGCTTCTTTATTGTATTGAATATTGGAGTGTGCTTTAACATTGATAAGATTTAGATCTAATTCTTTTTTCTTTACCAGGCTCAATATTTATGCCCATAAGGAGCAATTTTATTCCTTTAGCCATTTTTTATGGATTTTTTTGGGATCCTCCTTTTCTATAGTTTTTCATTTGAAAATGCAGGCTTAACTATTAATATGAATCTTGACCTTACTATTAATTGATACTACTAGTAGTATGATGACTATCGCTACTAGCTCTGCTCTTGTGAACAAAGGCCAATTAGCTATTCCTACTTGGAACTTGCTTTATCTTCCTGCTTCTCCAATTTGTATTCATGCTGCACCTATCTTCATATTTTCATTTCCATAATTAACAAGGGATCCATTTGAGTAAAAGGTTATTGTTTCTTGCTACTATCCCCCTTGTTACACCTGATAATTTCAATCAGATGGGTTTAATATGCACCTTCTTTAATATTCTTTAATGAGCTTCTCCTACCAATTCTCTATTTCTACTTTTTCTAATTGTCTTCTATCACATTGTGTAGTTATTGAGTCTATATGAATTGTTCTACTTATTGATCCCTCTAGGGCTACCTTAGAATAAGGAATTTCTTAGAGTTAGGCTCTTTTTGTAGATTTTCTAGTATTAAAATAAGGAACCATATATGTTTGTTCTATATTTGCTTCTAATATGCATTGGTTTTTAGTCATGATCTCTTCTGGGCAGCCCTGATATCACATCAAATTTAATCCTAAGTTTTCCTTGAAGCTGTTACATTTAAAATGATCTATTTTAATGTATCTTTTGTTATTACCTATAATCAATTTTCCTCAAACAAGTTGTTGCTGCTAATGTTGCTCTTGGTAACCACTCAAAGTTTTTGTCTTTTATCAAGGTTAAATTCGAGTACTGGATATTCTGGACTGCATTTTAACCAATCCTCTTTCCAAGTTCTTGTAAGCTGTTCTAGTTTATTTCCTTGTATCTCCTTTGTTATTAACAAGTACTATTCTGGAATGGGACCCTACTTGTCCTTTATAAGAGTTGGAGTATTCACCAGTCCAATGCTTCTCTAGTTTCATAGTTGATAAGCTGATTCATATACATCAACTTATTGTGTTTGAGTAATGGAATGGCTCTACTGTATTCATTTGTTGACAAATGATCTTTAATTGGACTATTTCTGGTACTCCATATAAAGACATCATTCCACTTTCAGCTATAAAAAGTTATCTCCATATATTTGGTCAATTTCAGTACTTGTAATGTAATGTGCCCCTTTTCAGAAGATGGTTTAATGAGTTACATGTGAGCAGATTGAGAGGTTCCTAGTACTTAATCTGTGATTATTTTAGACTGATAATTGTTGTAATTCCAGCTGGCCCTAAGTCATTTAATCTATTGCATAATCATGTTATCTGACTTTCTTTTTGCAACATCCAAAGACTCTTTAAATTATAAATCCTAGAATGATGTACTATACTATTAGATATAGATTGACATAGTGTGACCTTATTTTTGAATAACTTTCTATATGCCATTATTAGGACATTACATATTTACTAGAATAGTACACTATGCTATATTCTGAATTCGATTCTAGGTATTAAAACTCTATTCAGAATATAAAGTGCTTGTTTATCAGTTAACTTTTTATTCTTTAGGGACTTAATAACCATATTGATTTCTTTAAGCATCTGTTCTTTGAGTTTAATAGTGGATTTCTGGTTACCTGTTCAGATCTCTAAAAATCTTGTCTGTTTAGCTCTATCCAATTCTCTAACTACTTCTCTATCAACTCCTGCTTGGATCTCTTCTGGATATTGATTGGGATTATTAATAGTAATTAATACTGATTTGCTACTATTAATTTGTGAATCATTTGCCCTGTAAAAGATTTTTGCTTCTTATAGAATCTTTTTCATATTTTCTTTGGATCTTGCTATCTATATTGTATTATCAATAAATGCAATAGCTGCATGTCTTAACTCTAGCTTTCTCTCAGTATTTTCCTTTAAATTTGGATCCCAAATTACTGACATTTTAAAGCTTTTTGTTTCATTATTCGGAATTTTACACAATAAAGGGTTATAGAATATCCTCCATATTAGTGGTGAGATGATTTCTTCTTGAATAATTCTATCTCTTACTGTGATTACTTCAGTTAGATCTTTTTCGAATATAACCCTAAATTCTTGATTTCAAAATAGACTTATTATAATTTGGCTAAAGCCTTTTGGTATTTTGATTCTATTAATTGCCTCAATTAATATATTTTGACTAATAGTATTATATGCTTTTGCTGTATCTTGGAAAATTATCCATAACTCTTTTTATTTTCTCTTGCTTCCTCACAAATATTATTGAGAATTTGAATTGGTTCTGCTATACTTTTTCCTATTAATCCTATATAATTAGATCTTCTTATAATATTGTTAGTCTTACAGATATTTCCCAATCTGTTTATAAGAATTTTGGTAAAGCATTTTCATGTGACCTCCAGCAATACTATTGGTCTGGTGTTAAGGAGTTCATATCCCCATGGTTTTAGCTTTGCTATGGGGTATATATGACTTTGCTTCCATCCTATTGGTATAACTTTCCACTTTAGAAAGCAGTTAAACATCTTTTTAAGATATTCTTTTCCTTCTTGATCCAGTCTTTTTAGCATTTTGTAACGATTTGTAATCTCTCTGAGGCTTTGTTACTAGGAAGTTCTTGAAGTATTTCATATAGTTCTTCTTGGGAGATTGGCTCCAATAGATCTTTATACCATTTTTTATTAATATAGTCTTCATGATTGTATTCTTCTTTTCAATCTTCTGTAAGACTGTCAAAATTGGCATTTTGTTTTTTGAATGCCTCATAATGATATCTTCTTATTTCTCTTTTGATTTCTTCTTTCTCAATAGTTATGTATTTCTTTCTCTATCTTTGATCTTGATCCTATCCAATGTTATTTTGACCCACTCTCTGTCAGTCAAGAAGTTTACTATTACACTTTGATTACTATATAGGATATCACATTTCTGTTCCAAGGCTCTTTTGATAGCATCCCTTGTTTTTTTTTGCCTCTGTATTTTGACAAGTGAGTTTTAGACCTTCTATTGCATTCTATATATCTTTTTATAATAGTTTCCATGTAATTTGAGAAATACTTTATTGGATACAATAGTTTTCAATCTGGTAATTAGGACTGAAGGTAGCATTGTGTTTCCTAATTGCTATGCTAAGAGCTTGCAATTTTATTGGATCATGTGTACTTTCTTTCTTCTTAAAGAATACAAATAGCTGAAGGGCCCTTTGATACTTGATAAATTCTAGTATATGCCTATGATATTTGGCTTGGAAAGCAACTAGTTTCTTAAAGCTTGCTATATGTGTCCTGCATATTTGTTCTTCAAATGTCTTCCAGATCTTATTTGCTTGGGCTTCTCTTCACCATTTTCAGGTTCTTCTTTAAGCAATGGATCTATTGTCATTTTGAGTTTGTGATTCAAGCTTTTGCTAAATGTCTTCCACTGCTCAGATGATTACCCCTTTATATCAATTTTTTGTTCACTCTTTGTGGGAAGCTTGTTTTTGATATCTCTTATGAAGAGATTGGCATTATGCATTGTTAGAACAAGTGTAGTATAATCACTTACTATTGTTTTATCCATACTTTTATTGTCGAATCTGAGTATTGAATAGTTTGTAAGGCTTTGAGATATCACTATATAATCAATTCGACTACTGCTAGTGGTGTCCTATCTTGTTGAAGTTTTATCTTTTCTTTCACATATAGCCTGTATATCAAGGAAGAACTATTCATTTAAAAAGTTGAATAGTGAAATTTCTGGATGCCAAGATGGTTTAAATTTAGCTTTAGATATTGATACCCTGTCTTCTACAGGGTTGTATGCAGCATTAAAATCTTCTTTACTATTATATAAAAGCCTTGTCTATTTTTTTCTTTAATGAAGCTTTGTACTCTCTTCTATACCTTCGTGCTTTGTTATTTGTCTGAGAGAATATAGATCTGAA
>CAJVPT010001350.1:0-21938 GCA_910592055.1 Acaulospora colombiana | reverse complement strand
GAAGATTGAAAAGAAGAGTACAAATCAAGAGAATACATCTAAACAGCTTGGTATAATAAACTACTTGAATCAATTTCTTGTTCTAGTATCTCTTCAATTAGATTCTGTTGTTTTGTTTTATCTATAATTCCTTTATATTATATGTACTAATTTGGATTATCTTTTTATTTATATTATTATATTCTTTGATTTTTTTGAATAATTCATATCTACTATTGTTATTTAAAAAAATTTTTCACTCATTTTATAAAAATATTGAGATATCTAGATTCTCTACTTCTTCTATCTTATTATTGCTTATTAGAGTTCATTTGTTGTCTATATTTATAGTTTTTGATAAGAAGGCAGTGGTCTCTTACTTATCTTGATTGCTATCAAGGACTGGTGTATCTTTAGAAGCAGTTTATTCCTCTATTATTAAGTCTTGATCTTCTAAAGATTGTTTGTTCCTCTAAAGTATCTATTCTAAAATATAGTCTTTCCAGGTTGATTAAAATACTCTTTAAAGAATCTTAAGTGCTATCTATTTCAGATTTCATCTTATTTTCAAAAAAACTTTGTCTATTGCTTTGCTGATTTTTAATTGATTCTCTATTACTCTCTATTTTAGAATATTATCATATTCTATTATTACTTCTCTATCTGATTCATTTCTAATTTATGAAGCTATAATAGCTTGATGGAGTAGAAATAGAATCTGTTAATTTATTATCTAATTATGAGTCAGATATTGATTTATTATCTACTTTTATGCTTCTGGGCCTAAATATTATACTTCTATTTTATCTTTAAAATTCTGTTTTTCTAATTTAAATATGTTTAATTCTCTATTAAAGTAATATTCCTGTAAGAAAATATATTGTTTGTATGTTTTATCTCTTTCTTCTTTCATTTTGAAACAAACTAATGTAAAGTTATACTTCTTGAGTATGTAGAGATCTTTGAATATATAGCATGCCTTAGATTGGATACCATTCAATACTCTGACTATCAGACTAGTATAGGTTTTGTCAATATTTAGGAGTCTTGCTAAATTATTATTTCTTTAAATTAATATTTGATTGATTTCATTGTCATTGAACTCAAACTTAGAGAACATAGCTCTTGACATTTCTGTACTAATTGAAGTTCTTCAGATTGCTTTAAGGTTTAAGTTGAAATATTTGTATCATTTGATATAAGCTTTTAACCATAGTTTTGTATTTACCTTATAGATATGAATATTTTGAACTTCTCTATATCTTTTTAGATATACATTTATAAGATTCTTATTGAATTTTTGATCTATATCTATTTAATATACATGTCAAACATCAGTATCCTCTTTGATTTTAGATTTTTGAAAGACTTTTCTATCTAAGTTTCTTTCTATTTTTTGTTTCTTATGAATAGCCAGAGGTGTTATATATTGAATAGCAAAGTTGTCTTTTTTCAGTTAACTTTTTCTATACATCTTATAATATCTTCTTCCTCTTGTACTCAAAAAACTAATCACTAATTTCCATTAATAAACTCTTTTCTTAACAGGCTACTTTTTTCTTGTGAAAGGTTAAGAATGTTGCCTAGGTATACTTTAGTTTCATCTTTTGTAAATATTGATTGTTATTGTATTTAATCTATAAGTTCTTTTCTTTTTTATAAGATACAGATTTATTAATAATGCTATGTTTTTATTTCTAGTAGTATAAGAGCTGTGTTCACTAATACTTTGTCTTTTAACTGTTTTTTATAGTTTTATAATTTCAACTCTTTTATCACCTATGCACATGTCATTGTTACTTTATTGTCTATTATTAATTTATTATCTATTTATTTGATAATCTCATTAATTGTTGCTTTGATTTAATATAGTTTTCAAGATTCTTAATGATTTTCATAAACTTGTCTTTTATGTAAAGTTGTGGAAGATTTTCTTTTATTTTTTTATCTTGTTGATAAAGATATATGATGTATTGAGTTAGAATTCATTCTTTATAAAAAGTTGTCATGTCAACTCCCAATATATTAATTATAATACTATCTAAGATAGTATATATTTTTGATAATAAGGCTACTAGTCCATTGGATTCACTGTTTCTTTGTTGTAATAATTGTTGTGAGGCTTATAGAGTAGAGTGTCTATCATATTTTCTTGAGAGATTGATTAGAGTATTTACTATGCTCTTCTTTTTTACAACTATTTGTAATATACATTGTACTCTATTCATATTTAATAGCTAAAATCTATTTATAAGTTATGTAAATGCTTATTTGTATTTATTAGTAATCTATTTTTAGATTGAAAATAAACCTTTTTGTGATTGTTATTGTTTATATATTCAATTAGATAATAATTTTTTAAATCTTTAATTATATAATCAAAAATTATAAAATTTATATACAGTATATTATATCTTAATATTTATTCTATTTTTTATATTTCTTAAAATAATTTTTAAAGTTTTATTATTATTAAATATTTTTATTTTTTTTATATGTTTAAATCACAACTGATATTAAATGTAAGATTTTATTTGAAAAATGTTTCACTGTTATTACATTAATTTTTTTTTTTAAATGTTGACTCAGCCTTAATTTATTCAAATTAAGTAGAGATGTACATATTATTTATACTAAGACTACCTATGTTAATCAAATTAGTTTGATAGAGAAAGACACATCTCATGGCCTGTTGTTACCCAAGTGGGAGCTAATCAGCCAAGGCTGGGCTAGTGCTATATAAAATTGTAAATATATAGAAGGGGTGTGTAATATTTTTTATGTATTGTTCTATATAATTATTTATCAGGCTTATATATTGACCTTTTATGTATTTTTTCAATATGCTGAGTTGTATGTTTTTCTGTGAAGTGCTGTATCTGACTGTTCTTTTAATTTTGCATATAATACCTTGCAATTTTTACCATTTCTGGAATTCTTCACATCTTTGAATCCAGATGTTGTAGAGATATTCGCTAGTTTCTTATCTGATTTCTTTAATATATTTTTTTCTTTTTTGTTTATTGGGTATATATCTAGCTATTAGATTGTATGTTTCTTTAAATATAACTCCTTTGATGGTACATTTGAGGTATTTAGTATACTTCAAGGAGTTGTTTCTTAGATAGTTGTTGATTTGTACTTCTATATACTTTATCTTACTGTACTGCTTAACTTTGTTAATGATTGTGTTCCTTATGTGTTTTTCTGTTTTTTGTC
This sequence comes from Acaulospora colombiana, assembly GCA_910592055.1. Classification (NCBI taxonomy): domain Eukaryota; kingdom Fungi; phylum Glomeromycota; class Glomeromycetes; order Diversisporales; family Acaulosporaceae; genus Acaulospora; species Acaulospora colombiana. The sequence goes on along the minus strand of CAJVPT010001350.1, from coordinate 18,740 downwards.
ATTGACCTTGGCACATAAATGGATGTGTGTTTGTTTTTTTTTGATCTGCAAATTATGCATTTGTCATTTTTATACAGATTCAGAAGTCTCTAATAAAGTTTGGCTTTTATTGGAAATTCTTCATTCCATAGACATAGATTGAATTTTCTTTATTATTGATCTTTCTCATTGATTTGTTGTTCACTTATTCTGGTTGGTTGCAGATTTGACATTGTTATAGGCTAGTGTATATATTTAATAATTCAATTACTGAACTCAATTCTTGTTCTATTCAATAATTTCTATCTGGCTAAGTATGTTGTCTTTATCAGTTCTTTGGCTATAGTTTTGATGGAAATTTTGAGTATATTGTTGTCCTATTGAGGTAGTAGCATGAATTGTGGGTTTTTTATAGAATAGATATAAATTGTTCTGTGCCTTAATGCCTTACCATAATGTGTATTTATTGTTGCTAGTTTGTTTGCTTGTTCATTATATTTGTTGCTTGTATAGGTCTTGACTTTGATAAGGTCAATCTTCAGATGGTTACCTATGATTAAGTCTTTGAGCAGTTAAAAAATCTCCATGTTTTTTTGTTTCTCAGATTATGTATATGGTTTGTTCTTAGCACTTTTTGAATACAGTTTATTGTTGCCTGGCTGTCTATGTGAATATTGGCTCTACTATATGCAGGTAATGTGCTGATTGCTATTAGAATAGCCATCAATTTTGCTCTAGTCAACAAAGGAAGGTTCTCTATTTGTTCTTGGAATTGGAGTTCTTGATTATCCCTTATTATTATTATCTATCCAAAGCTCATATAATATTAGTTGAAGTGGTGTGACATAGATCCATCTATATATATCTCAAAGTTGATGTCATTTTGTATTTGCTTTATAATTGTTGTTAATTTATCTAATATAAGGAGTGTTGTAACCAGTATTTTCCTGATCTGTACTGATATCATGTTCTCTGTAGATATTTGTACTTCTATATTGTATTTTGTTAATCTATATTCCTGTTCTATAAGTATAATCAAAATTGAATTTGATAAAGTTCTATTTTTAAACATGTTATCTTCTTTTAGGATATTTGATCATGTTGAGATTTTACTATATTGTACTAGAATTGTTACTGTGTGCTGTCTGCTAGCTGTGAAGGTATATTTGAAGTTGAATTGAATCTGTTGATTTATATCACATCCTGTATATTCGTTTAGGTAAGATTTATCAGGTACTTGAATATAGTGCTTGTATACTGTTGAGTTGAAGTCTACCTTCCTTTGTTTTTTATCAATGAATAGTTCTATGTTCTTTTTCATCACTATTCAATGTGATTTCACTGTTTGTATATCTGTTGTTGATATATATTGCTAAAAGTAATTGATTTGTCCTTGTTGTTTGTTAGTTATCCATGTTTGCAGTTTGTGTTGTATTATAAAAAATTAGGACCTGGTACTGATTTTTGGTAGACTCTTATAATTTGGCACCAGTATAGTAATTTATCTCTTTTACTATTAAGGAGTTGTCCTATAAAAAGGATATTATATTTCTTTAGGTTGGGGTGAATTCTTTTGTAGAATTCTGGATCGATTGTTTCTTCAATAGTGGTATCTACCATTTTTATGATCTGAAAGTTACCTCCTTGAATTCTGTAAAATGTAAAATTGTGTATTCTATGCATCCAGATTATATTATGTGTGAGATTTCTTCCTAATTCTAAAAGAGGAGCTTGTATATTGAAATATATTTCTTTGATTAATCAAAACATATTTTGTATTGACTATAGTTGATAGCATGTTATGTTTTCTATAATGTTGTTTTGATTTACTCTTGTGCATCAATTAGTGATATGCAGTTGTACTTGTCTATCCCATATATGTATTATATTATATTTATGTTTGTTGTAAAGCATACTGTTGGATATTGTGTTGGTGAGTCCTATTTTGTGTTTGAATATTATTACCAGTTTGTTCATTAGCTAATTACAGGTTCGTCTAGTTAGAACTATGTTATTGTATAAGTATTCTATACTAGGTATCAGTACATAGTTGATTATATATTGTACTTGTTTGTCAGTGATTCTTTTTATTCTAATTAATATATATGTACAAACAACCTTCTATTTTATTAGATATTTTTAATAGTTCTTATATTTTGAGCTATCATATCAAATTCCTAAAACTCTGACTGATGCGTTGGAAGGGCATCCTTGTATTTTCTGGTTGTTCATTAATACTCCTTGTTTCAAGTCTTCCTTTATGCCATTAATGATAATTAACTATGATTTGTTGAGATTGGTTTTGATATTATTGATATGATAGAACTCTTTTGCTATATGGATAATTTTTTGTAGATCTATTCCATTATTTGATATTCATGTTGTATTATTCATGTATATATTGACTGCTATGTTAATGGTCCTTTTTTCTATCCTATTTTTAGTTCTATACATATTTTGAAGCTAATTGTATATTCTTTGTATTGTTGACTGATCATAGCTAATAGTGAATTATAGAAGATATATCACAATAGTAGAAATAATGTGTCTCCTTGATTTATTCCATTTCTAATTTTATACTTATCTGTTAAACCATGACATATTATGACTGTATTCTGACGGTCTTGAAATATACTAAGCAGAATTGTTACTATTGTATCTGTTACCTTGATTCTTTAAAGGGTCAACTATAATATCTTTAAATTGACAGAATCATATGATTTTGATATGTCTTGACTTAAGATTCAAGCTTGTTGTTTGATTTCTTTCACATATTCGATAATACTGCTAATTATATAAATTGGATCTTGAGTACTACTATCTGGGAGTATAGCTCAGTTTAGTTTAAATAGTATTTCTTTGTGAGTCAGACACTTGGTCGGTCTATCTGTGATAATTTTGATAAATATTTTTCTTTCTGCATTAAGTAATATAATTGATCTTATGATATCTAGATTGTGTATCCAGTCCTTGTGCTTGGATATAGGATATATATATTCTCTGTTCCATTTCCTGGATGTAATTCCTTGACAGATAATCATATTAAAGATCACTCTGAGTTTTTCTCTTGCTTTGTTCTTTAAATATTTGTATATTAAGTATGGTATCTGATTGAAGCCTGGGGCTGACTTCAAGCTACATTGTCTGATTGCTTATACAAGTTCCTCTGTTGTGATCTCCTCTAATATGCCTTTGTAGTGATACTGCTTGATGTATGGTTTGGGTCTATATTCGGCTTGCTACTTGGGATGTTGTTTTAGATTTTGAATGTTTCTATGTGATGTTAGTTGTAGAAGTGTTTCTTTACTTTGGTTTTAATTTCTACTGATTCTGTGACTATCTGTACTTCCTCACCTTATTGGATAATGAGTTTGTCTAGTTGTATTTGCCTTCTAGATCTTTCCAGAATACTGTTGATAATGGTACGTTTATTAGTGTTATACTGTTTTTGTTTTATCTGAATCCTTTTTCTTATTGCAATAAGCTGTTTTCTATAAGAGATAGCCTTTGCAACTATTTTGTATGCCTTTATATTGTCTTGGATTATTTTAATCCATTCTTTAAGGTATGTGTTAGTATATTTAGTTTCTGGTTTCTTGATTGTAGACATTAGGTCTGGGACAGATTTTTGTATACTCGCTGGAATCTAAAGTGGCTAATATATTCTCCCTTCTTTTTTATTTGCTAATTATTGTCTTACTTGTATAAGAAATTTCTATAGCTGTATTATGAGTGGTACTTCTTTTATATCTTTGACTTGGTATCTTTTCCTCTAATAAGATTTCTTTTTTGGGATACATTTTTTGACTACTTTTTAGATAGTGTCACTGAACTGATTTCATCTGTGATCTAGAAGTTGATGACTTGTATATTCTGTTTGTATATTGCACTCAATATTTTTACTAAACTTTTTTTACTGCTGAACCATGGTGAGTTGCCAGTTGTATCTATGGTTGTGTTTATGATAAGTTGCTTGTTTAGGGATGTTAAGATTCCATACTTCTATTTCTGCTATCATTGTAATATGGTCACTTAAAATTGATGGTGTGGTAAGATCTTGAATAGTAGCCATTTTTGATTACTATGTTGCCTATAGACTTATCTATATTTGATCGATTCTACTGCTACTTCCTTTTCTGCTCTGGGTATATTACTCTTTGTGGAGTTGTGTGTCCTATATATGTCTTCCAAGTTATTATCTAGTAGAATTTGTATTTGTTTTCCTGAAAAATAGTGTTTCTTGATTGTTTTTGTACTAATATGCATATCGATTGCTAGATTGGGAACTCCATTTATATTTCCTGCTACTATAAGATGCTATTCTTTTTCTATTGCTTCTTTGATCTATTTGCTTAAAGTGTTGAGTACCATTTGTTTTTTTCCTTTCATGTTTTGTATGGAAAGTACACTCCAATATCCTTATTTTTTCTTTGAATGGAAAGGCCAGATCAATTGCAATGAGTCTATCTGCAAATGTTTTGTAATTGTAGACTTTGTATGTGATGTCCTTATTAATAATTATGTTTAGGCCTTATCTACTAGTTTGTACTTCTTTGTAGGTCCATATAATTTGAAATTTTTTGTGTTGACAATGTTTTGATTATTGATGTGTGCCATTTGTCTTTATGATTATTATGATATCTCAGTTAGCTGTGTCACAAAAGTTGAACCATGTTTCACATTTGTATGTCTTTACTAGGCCTTGAATATTGAATGTTGCAACTTTTCATATTGATTTGTATTCTCTATGTATTGTTGTGGATGATATCATATTGGGTATTATGTTGTTTATATCTGAATTGTGATTTGGATTTGTTGCTAATTTGTATGTTTTTCCATTAGTTGTTCTAGTGTATTGTAAAAGTTTGTTGTTTGATTGTTTCTGGAATTGCATGATTCTTCTAAGGATATAGTGCTCTGATTACTATCCATTATTGTCTATATGAAGAGAGGATGTGCTATCTGAGATGGAGTTGAATATAGTATTATATATTTGATCCATGTGTTTGTCTAGTTTCTGCATAAATGATTGAATATGTTGTTGTTGTATATGAATGTTTTGAGTATTATTTTGAAGTATTATATCTATTACTAAACTTTCTTCTATATCAAGGAAGGAAGTGTCTTCTTCCATTTGTTTTATATAGTCTTTATCATATGTTTCTAAGTTAACTATATGTTTTTCTAGATCAACTACTGTATATCTTCTTTTATCTCTTGGATCTCTTGTCTTATTGTCTTGAAAATGTGTAGTACTTTTGCAATGGTTGTTTGAGAGGGGGGAGAATGTGTTTCTTCTTCTTTTAGTAATCTTGCTATTGCTGTGTAGGAGCCTAGCCTGGCATCCTTTGGTTGATGTGTATAGTTATCCTTTTTCTTATAGTTTAGTATGTGCTGGCCTAAACCTGTTATACAGTTTGCTGAATTTGTTGACTTGTTCTATGTTGTACTGATTCTATTGTGTTCTTTTTTCTTTAATTGGATTTTGAGTGACTAGGTGCACTGCATTTCCATAGATGGTGCGTAGTTTTGTATCGATTGGTTTCTATTCTACTTGTGTCACTCCAAGGAAAATGTTTTGTGTTATTGCTACTTCTAGGTCCTCCCAATTTATGAAGCCAATAATTGCAAACTACTTATATCTATATGATATATATCTAGAGATGTAGCATGTCTTGATTTTGATTTGTTCATATGTAAATCTGAGGTCAAAGGTAGTAGTATTGAGTGAAAGGTTCATTAACTTGACTGCAATACTTCTATGTACCTTCATTTAATCCATATTTCATTATGCATCAAAGATTCTGACTGAATCTGATCATAGGAGAATACTCTATTTGGCAACTAGGTTATCTTTAATCTGTTTGTCTGCATAAGTAATAACAGCTGATTGCCACATTTGCTATGTGGACATGTTGATATTTGTAATCTCTCCAAATTTGATAAAGATCTATTGTACCTTTATAAATTTTGTATCAAGGAGATGTCCCATACCCTGATACTATTTTCTTTATTTGGTTTAGGAAATGTAAAAGCCATGTGTTCAAGATGAGCCCCATCTGTTTCAAGTAAGATAGTGTTCACTAGTCAAAATTGTATAATTAAGTTATTAAATTATTGCTAAATTTGACAAAAATTAATAATAAAAAGATTGATAAATTATTTACGATTGTTGCCACTTGGCACTAAAAATATCAGCAAAAAATTGACAAAAAATATTGACATACTGCAAAAAAAATTCAGCACAAAATCTGGCAAAAAAAAATTTTGCATACTGTGGCAAAAAAATTTTTACATAATGTAGCCAAAAATTCAACAAAAAAATTGATACTGTGGTAAAAAATTTGACAAAAAAATTGATACTGTGGCAAAAAATTTGACAAAAAAATTGATACTGCAGCAAAAAATTTGACAAAAAAATTGATACTGTGACAAAAAATTCACAAAAAAATTGATACTGTATCAAAAAATTTGGCAAAAAAATTATTACAGAAAAAAATTTAGTAAAAAAAATTACTGCAGGAAAAAATTCAGCAAAAAAATTATTACAGCAAAAAATTCAAATTTTGACTAAATTATTTGTCATTTTTCTCTTCCTTCTCTTCCTTCTTTTCTACTTGCTTTTCTTTTCACTTTAAAGATCTCAGCTTGACTCTTTTAAAACTAGCCCCAATTGATTTTATCTTGTCAAATATTTTCTGAGATTTTTTATTTTTTTCTTCTAATCTAACCATTCCCTGAATTTTACCCATTCGTGCACTTTTCCCAGTTTGTTTCTCATCCTCTAAATACATTAATGATTCCTCATATTCAATAATTTTTCATCTTTTGGATTTATCTGTCGATTTTTTACCTTTTCCTATCTCTTTTTCTTGTTCACATTCTGAAATTTTTTTCAAACTATATACCCAATTCGACAAGCCTTCTGGTGAAGTTACGTCATAGAAATATGAATCATCATAATATCATTTACGAGTCAGCTAGAACACTTAAATTGATTTCGAATGTTCATCCAAATATTTTAACAAATCCTTTAATTATAAGTAATTATCATTAATATTGTAATTATTCAGCATAAAATATTTTGCTGAAAAATACCTCTTCAGAATGCCAACTGTAATTATATACATTTATTCTTCTTTTAGTAGGGTTTTTCAAATCAGTATTACTTTCTTCAGGTGAATGCACCTTTGTTTCTTTAATTACATTAGTTAATTCATCACAATATTTGGTAACTTTCTTTGATCTTCATTCAACAAGCGACTGTATACTTTTAATTCTTTATGTCCTTTTCTTAATTATTCATTAAAAATTAATACTTAAAGGTAGTATAAATGCAGAATATTATTAATCTTACTTCATTTAACTGGCTATTTGCATATAAGTAATGATTGTCTACTTCCAGCTTTCCAGTTTTTATTTTCTGATATCTTCCTCTCTAATAGCAATGTAAAGTACCTAACCATTCGTTTATTTGTTTTCATGAGGGATTAAAATATGGGCCATGGATTTTATTAATTTGGATATCAACTTTTGTAATATTTTTTTATTCACATCACTCAAAAAAACTTTGTCTATCCTCAGTTTATATTTGTCAGGAATAGTTTTCATTAAGGCTTTCATTTCTACTTTTGCTGCTTCTGGTTTCGACTCATTTTTGATAATCAGTTTTACTAATTTTGCCTCTTTACTACTTCTTCTAGGTTGAATTTTTCAGCACTTTCCTAAACTCAACAAACTTTAGATTCTGATATATCAGCTGTTCTAGATTCTACAACAACTATAGAATCAAGTTTTGGTTCCACAGATTTGAGCCAATCAATTCCTTTTTTAAATCTTCTATTTTATTTTTTTGCTATTCTGATTCTTCAAAAAACTTGTTGTTAATATATTCTATTAGATCTAATTGTTTTACAAATTCAACATTTTCTCTTTCTAGTATTTCAATCTGTATGCATAATTCTTTGTTTTCTAAATAAATTAGTTGGTTAATAAAGGTAAATTTTAATAATTCAGCAATAATTTAATTTTAACTTTTTTCAATATTCTCCCTGGTTCAAGTTTAAGGTAGCAATTCAACTTTTGGTATTGATATTTATACAACTTCAGATACTAATATTTCAAGAAATACAATAGATTACCTTCTTCTAAGCAATTTAGCAGCTATAATAGAAATTGAAAATTTAACATCAGGTGTTACTAAATGAACTGTTGCTGTTTTTGATGCAATTAATATAAAGGAAGTTTGTGATGGCAAGAAAAGTTGCAATGGTTGCGAAGGTGAGGGTGGCTGTTCACTGTAAAAAGCACATCCAGTTGATTTTTTTTGTTCAGACATTTTAGATATCAGAAAGAAATATTAAATTAAAGAAATATTTAAATAAAATTATTCATATTGTTTTAATACAATTTGAGGTTACATATAATATTATACTATTATTCGTAATATTATATTACAATTCAAAGTCATATACTATATTATATTATATATTATTCATCATATTATACTTGTATTATATTACAATTCAAAGCTATTTAATATATTAATCACAAATTTATCACTTTATGTTACTTTTTACCAATTTTCAAAATGTCAAAAAAGTATTCAATTTCAGTTTTACTTAATAAAAGTTTAAGAAAAAATCTAAAAAAAGTGAAAATTACTTGCAACTGTAGTAAATGCAATGGATCACTTATGGACCCATGAACAGAATTTTCACATAAGATATTGAAAAACAAAAGATGAACATTCAACAAATGAAGAATTCACATTTTAGCACATAATGAGAAATATTTTATCAGGTCAAATTATATCATTAAGTAACAATTAACAAAATCTGAGATTGAATGATACAAGTTCTGAAAATAATAAATCTGAAGTTGATGATAATGAAGAAATAAATAATACTGTATATTTAAAGATTATTCGGTACTAAAATACAAATTTTCACCAAATTTTAAAAATTTTTGAAGTCATTTTATGTGGGTTTTGTTGTGGATTATGAACTATAGAATTCGATTTAATTTATTGAATAGTGCAATAGATGCACTGCTAAAATTTATAAAATTGATGCTAATTGAAATTGGCAGTAAAGAATTTGAGCTCTTTTGTGGATCTTTATATACTATCAACAATAAACTTGGATTATCAAATCAGTTTGTTGGTTTTGCAGCATGTCAAAAATGCTACAAATTGTATAGACAAAATGATGTTCTTGATTTTCAAAAAAACAATTAGCTATCAGTAATAAAGTGTGTTCATATTAAATTTCCCAATTCAGTAATAAAACGAAGAAAAACTTACAATTAATCACTGTTTACACAATCAGAATTATTAAATAGAAATGTAATTAATCACTCAATTTAGTTTTTCAATATTTTACTATTCAGTATAAATTGTCACAAATGTATTAAAATCTGAATTTTGAATTTAATTTTCAGCATTGGGTAGATAATTAAGTGTTAATGAACTTCTATATGATATCTATGATAGTAATATTTGAAAAACTTTTAAAAATGAAAACTCAGAATTATTTTTTAACAAAGAAATGGCTTATTCACATTTGGGATTGGTACTAAAAATTAACTAGGTTCAACCATTCGATAATAAAGTGCATAGTACTGGAGTTATATATATGACTATCGCAAATTTGCCATGTAAAATATGATTTAAACATGAAAATATATTGATTCTTGACATATTACTGGATCCTAGTAAACCAAGTTTACATCAAATAAACTATTACCTTTCTCTATTGTCAATAAATTGATACAACTATATCAAGGAATAAAGCTCAATTCAACTGCCAAAAATGAAGAGAAAAAAATAATTCAGATAGCCTTAATTTTAATTTTTGTGATATTCCTGCTACACAAAAAGTGTATGGATACATTTTGGCACTAGTGTTATGTCATCGTTGCAAGAAGAATGCCAATTATAAAAATAATTATTATAATTTTGATAGCATAGAGGATATAAACGAATGGTTTATACTGAGAGATTTGGTAACACATAAATGAGATTTTATCGAATGGAGGTACTGTAGCTCAAATATAGCATGAAAATGTTTTGTCAATGAGAATTATGTCAAATGATCTGAATTCCTTCATCTACCTTATTTTGATCCAATTCAGCATTTAGTTATCGATCCTATGCACTGTTTTTCTTAGGTATTGATAAATAACTCATTAAATGAATATGGATCAAAGAAGGGATACTGATGAATAATGTATTGGATGAAATACAATCAAGAATGGAAATTTTTCAAGTGTCATCAGATAATGGCCAAATTTCAAGAAAAGTAAATAGTAACAAAGGATTTTTGAACTTTACTGCTGATCAATAGAGAAATTTTTTTACAATATATATAACTATTGTTCTATGGAAGCATCTTCCAAATGTGAATCATCAAATTCTAAAGAATTTTATCAAGATTTGTCAAATTTTAGTATGCTGAATTTTAAGATAAAATTCCTTAAATAAGGCTTACGAAAGATTAGTCACAATAATTAAACTAATAGAACGAAAATATGGGAAAGAAAAAATTACTCCAAATCTTTATCTTTTGTTATCACTGTCAAAAAAAAAATTATTTGGTATATTGCCACTCATGTAACATTTGGCAAAAAATACTACCACTCATGTAATATTCAGCAAAAAAATAAATAAATTGGCATATTAACAATTTATCAACTATTAATCAAAACTATTTATTAAAAATTCATCAAAAATTCATCAACTATTTATCCACTATTCATCAACTATTCATCAATTATATTTGCAACTATTCATCAAAAATTTGTTAACCATTCAATAACTATTTGTTAACCATTCGTCAACTATTCATCAACTATTTATCAAAACTATTCATTAAAAATTTATTAATAATTCATTAAATTATTTATTAAAAAAATTGATAAACTTATGCATGAAATTTTTTTGAATTGAGGTTATATTTATAAATTATGAATAAACAAACTATAATATAATATATAATATGTCATTTATATTATTATAATTTAATTAATTATGTATTATTATATAAATAATATCAAATAAGACCTGTGGGTCTATAGCATAGTGGTAGTGCTCCCAGGTCACAATCACAAGGTTCAGAGTTCAATATCACCTAAGGATCATGTAAGAAAAATAATTAGGCTGTACGAGGATAGGACTTCTGGCCTCCCTATTGATCACTGGGCTGAAATAGATCTACAGTGAATATTGTATAAAGAAAGGCCTCTGGTCTGGTTATACAAGTTATACCCGTACATTCCTCCTGAACTGGACAGTAAAAACAAATCTTAGGACCTCGCTTTTAGGACTGTGATAATTGTCTGATAATCTCTAACCAAAAACTGTACCAGTAGACTCTGGAATCTAACTACTCTAGCTTGAAATATTCCAATCCAATACTCACTTAATTGAAGGACTTATCAAATAGAATTTGTTTGTGATATTGCAGGTGATAATAAGAGGATCATAATTCCCTCTAAGATTCAAGTAAAAAGTATCAGGGTATCTGAGTGGTTAATTAACCCTTGCGGATTCAATCTAGTGTATAAGTTAGTATTAGTATATATATAGACCAATTGTAAGATCTACTAACTATACCAAAGATTACCATTAAAGTTGTTATCAACCATCAGCCCCTAGCTGAGTCTGCCCCATTTTCAGAATGATGTGCAGACTTATCTAGGACAAGTCATGATAGGTTATCATTAATTTGCATATATATAGAAATATATAGCTTATATGAGATGATTGATATCATGCCAAAGAATCAAATGTTCAAGTTTAAGTTAATTCTTAATAAAAGGCCTGCATCTAATACCAGTTGCAATTAACAAGTTAAAAAAAAAATAATAATAATATCAAATAATTTATAAATATAAAGAATTTTTTTCACAAGTTTTATAAATTTTTATTGTCAAGTTTTTAATAAATAGTTGATAAATTTTTGATAAATTGTTAATAAATTAATATCATTTTTAATAAATAATTTTGTGAGGAACTTTTAATGAATTTTTGTTAAATAGTTATTGAATTTTTGATGATAATTAATAAATTTTTATCACCAAATTTTTTGATTATCAAATTTTTGATTGCTGAATTTTTAATTGCCGAATTTTTGATTACCAAGTTTTTGATTGCTAAATTTTTGATTGCCACTTTATTGTTGAAATATAATATGTCGAGTAACAGCAATCGAAAAGAATTTAGCAATATTTTTATTATTAAATTTAATCAAATTTGACAATAATTCAGCTGCCAAATAATATAATTTTGATTAGTGCATATTTATATGAATGTGTGTATGATTATGGATTATTGTATGCATTTTGGTACTTTTTATTTGAGAGGATAAATGATATATTAGATAGGTTTTTTAAACAAATTTAACATTCGAAAGTAGAATTCTAATGAATTTTTAATCTAGGTTCATTGCCTAATAGTTACTGAAATATGGAACCTAAATTAATATGAAGATTGATGAATAATCGTTAAATTATTAATCTAACTATATTTTATCCTAATAACCAGGAGCTTGAAATTTTAAATAATCAACCAAATATTGGCTCAATATCTAAACTAGATTAGTTTTTGACTGACAAATTATATAGATTTTTAAACAATATATATAATATTTATGAAACAATAATCAATAGATCCAAACATTTTTCAGGTGAACTCTTATATTCAAAAAATCAAATTTAAAGATATCTATTGAAATATTAGATCTATTAGTCGAATACTATAAGGCATCTTATGAAACTATAAACTTTGGGAGGTCATTTACAAAAAATAATGAAAATTTGATAATTATTCAGAATATAGCAAATCAATATGATAGATGCCAAATTGGAAGTAAAATATTCGATTCTATTATATCTTCAAAAATATTAAGGGCTTATTTATATTAGCTAGATTCGTGAATCACGATAAAAGTATTGATTTATATCCAGGACAAGTTCAATTCTTCTTTACACATTCAGTAAACTTTTTGAATAATGTTATTGAACATCGATTGGTCTTTATTCGATGATACAAACCAGTTAATTTAGCAGAAAATAGATTTTATTTCAGATCTGAAAATAATACAAATGTTGAATTGTGAAGTACGAAATTTTACCTAATTAGACATGAATGCATAATCTCTATTCATAATATTTTTGACTAATTTATTCTATTTATATATAGAATCTCAAATCGACAAGACTCTTGTAAATATTTAGCTATAATTCTTTTAAATCATAAATATAATATATAATTAAAATTTGACAAATATATGAATTTTGGTGAATGTCTAATGATTCTTTGAGAAAAATTTTAATGAAATATATAGTAAAAATAGTACAAATATGGCAGATAATGCCAAATTATATTGTAGAAATTGATTGACGATTTATTTATATTATTAATATGATAAATTATTTATTTTTTTGATGAATATTACACAAATAGCATTATGCTAAATAAATATTTTTCAACTAGTGGTTACATGCTTCTTCTGCAATATAGTGATCACTAAAAATAGCAATGATGTATTTCTCTTCTTCTTTTTCTTTGCTGTGTGTAGAAAGAAGGCCAATAAATAATGATGGGTCCCTAAAGTATTTAGCATATAAAATTTTGCAAATCACTTATGTTCCTTTTTAAGGGACAAAATTCATAGCTCTTCACTTTAATAGGGACAAAAATCAGGAAATTCTATAAATTAATAATTTGGATTATAGTGAATAATTATAGGTAGTTTTTAAATAGTTATTAATTTAAAAATTTTAATCTTTCCTAATGAGAGACATTTGACTTTGTTCTTGTCTCCCCTTTTAGGGACCCATCTTTACTGGTAAGCATATTTAAGCTTTTTACGATATATGCTGTCTTCTGGTTAGTGGTTCTTTTTGAGACTTCTGATGCTTTGATACCTGTTTTGACTTTTTTTCTTTCAAATCTTGTTGTTAGATCGATAGGTAATCTTGGTCTGGATTTGCCTACTCTACTGATTAGTATGTTTCTATAGGAGACTTTATGCCATTGTCTACTGGATTTGGGTCTTGTCTGACTGCTGGTACCTGGTTCCTCCATTTCTATATCCAAATCATCGATACTTGCTGCTGTAAATGAGGCAAAAAAATCTTTGCTTTGTTTGTTCTCTTGGATATTTCTATTTTGTCACTATTATCAGTTTATGTATCTTATATGATTATTTCTTCCACTTGTCACTTCAAGTTGATTATTTTTTATTGGTTTTATTTTCTCTGGTAGTTTTTATATCTGTAACTATAAACTGGTTTACATTCTGATTCCTTGGTTATTTATTTTTAGCATTCTCTAGAAGAGTTTCTCTCTTTTTTCCTTTGTTTTTTGAGTTTGACTTTGTTATCTCCATATGGGTTTCTTTGCATAGTGGTCTTGTGTTACCTTTTATCAGGATGTTTTCATTGTAGTTGGATTTTTCCTAGGTGTATGGGCTTCTACAGTCTCTAGGAGAACTTATCTTTCTATTCACTTTTCTTCTTCTTCTCAAAATTGCCTAAAAAGAAAATTTTCTAAAAAAAAGGATCTATAGGAAAAAGTTTTTTTTTGCTGTTATTATATTTATTATCTCATCAAACTATATATTTCTATATATATTAAATTAATAATAACCTATTATGGCTAGTCTAGCTAGACTATTACTACTCTTAAAGTAGACACATTTAGCTAGTAGCCAGTTAATTAAGATATGTTCATAAATGGTAATACTAGACTAGTTAGTATAGACTTATTTGATTTTTATTAATTCACTAAACTAGTTTTTTCTTATATATACCTAACAGTAATGATGAGTCCCTAAAGTATTTAGTGTATAAAATTTTGCAGATCACTTATGTTTCTTTTTAAGGGACAAAATTTCTAGCTCTTCACTTTAATAGAAACTAAAGTTAAGAAATACTATAAATCAGTAATTTGGATAATGGAGAACAATTGTAAATAGTTTTTTATAATTATTAATTTAAAAATTTAAATGTTTTCTAATAAGTAACATTTGACTTTTGTCTTTAACTTCCTCTTTAGGGACCTATCATTACCTGATGAAATGTGAACACTTTTCAATATTCCATGATATTATTTGTTTAGACCTCAAAAGAGACATATTATCTTCTTTGTCATTATATGTGACATTGAATCAGATCCTATTTATTTATTTTTAATTAAGTAAAATATCAAATTGGGATATCCTGAGCTAGGAGAGTAGGGTCCTGGAGACTATCAAGGTAGAGTAGTCCTGAATAAAGATAGGTTCCTAAAGGGGGAGGCAAGAATAAAAGTTAAATGTCCCTCACTAGGAAAAATTAAAAATTTTAAATTAATAACTATAAAAAAACTACCTACAATTGTTCTTTATTATCTAAATCATTAATTTATAGTATTTTCTGACTTTTGTTCCTATTAAAGTAAAGAGCTATAGATTTTGTTCCTCAAAAAGGAACATAAGTAATCTGTGAAATTTTATATGTTAAATACTTTAGGGATCCATTATTAGTCCTGGAACATTTATGGAAAGTTAAACTAAAAGGCTTTCTTCATACAATCCTTACAGTAATAAGATTATTAAATTTCAGTTCCTAATTAATGGAAGACCAGAAGTTCTATCCTAATATAATCTAATCAGATTTTAGACTAGTTCCAAATGATTGGGTATAATTTTCACAGAATAATCCATAAACCTTATCAAAAGAATAATTTTGATTTTTAGTCCTTAAGTAATATTAAACTATAGATCTTGTGATTACGATCTGAGAGTACTACCACTGTACTATTGATCTACAGGTTTTAAATATTTTTATTTATTTTATTATTATTATATAATTTCTAATAACAATTAATTAAAATTATAGATCTACAGGTCAATAGTGCAATAGTTAGCACTTCATAGATCAGATCACAAGATGCAGGTTCAAATTCTTTAGGAACTAATGTAATTCATATATATATAAACTGATAAAATTTGTATCCATTGTTTAATTATAAATTAATCAATATTTTCAAATATAACTAATGGTTTATATGAATATTGTGATTAATTAAATATCCGAGATCAAGTAAAATCATCTCCAATATAACTATGTTATCCAATAATAATAAGAAGAGTAGACTTTAAATCAGTAGTGTATCTCTCAAAGCAAAGTATATAGTTATGTCAGGTTTCATAGACTTTAATATTGGTAGATCTTAATAGAAGGAAGAAAATTACAAACCACTTTGAAGGACTAAAAAAATCAAGATTCAGGATACTGTAATTAATAGTCTGATTATCAGAATACTCTTAAGAAAAAATTGTTTGAGAAAAAATTAAGACAAATTCATATGTTTTTTTTGAATATGTAGTATTACACTAGTCAAAAATATTTATTCGACATAATGCCACTCATGTAATATTCATCAAAAAACAAATAATTCGGTATATTAATGACATAAATAAATCGTCAATCTATTTCTACCATATAATTCAGCAAATAATTCGGCATAAATAAATCGTCAATCGATTTCTACTATATAATTCAGCATATAATTTAAATCGTCAATCAATTTCTACTATATAATTCAGCATTATTTGCCATATTTGCACCATTTTTACTATATATTTCATTAAATTTTTTCTCAAAAAATCATTAGACATTCGTCAAAATTTCAATTTTTGTCAAAATTCGTGCATTTGCTGAATTTTTAATTATACAGTATATTATATTTACAATTTAGAGGAATTACAGCTAAATATTCGTGAGAGTCTTGCCAATTTGAGGTTGAGTATCTAAATGGAATAAATCGGCCAAATATATTATGAATAGGGATTATGTTTTACATCTAACTGGGTAAAATTTGGTACTCCACAATTCAACATTCACGTCATTTTCGGATCTGAAATAAAATCTATTTTCTGCTGAATTAACCAGTTTATACCACCGAATAAAGATCAAATGATGTTCAATAACATTATTCAGAAAGTTTACCGAATGTGTAAAGAAGAATTGAACTTGTCCTGGATATAAATCGACACTTCCATCGTGATTCACGAATCTAGCTAATATAAAGGAGTCCTTAATATTTCGTAAGGATATAATAGAATCGAATATTTCACTCCCAATTCGGCATCTATCATATTGATCTACTTTATTCCGAATAATTATCGAATTTTCATTATCTTTTGTAAATGGCTTCTGAAAGTCCATGGTTTCATAAGATACCTCATAGTATTCGACTAATAGATCTAATATTTCAGCAGATACTTCTAAATTTGATTTTTCGGATGCAAGAGTTCACCTGGAAAATGTTCGGATCTATTGATTATTATTTCGTAAATATTATATGTGTTGTTTAAAAATCAATAAAACTCGTCAGCTGAAAACTGATCTAGTTCAGAAATTGGACCAATATTTGGTTGATTATTTAAAATTTCAAGCCCCCGGTTATTAGTATAGGACATAATTAGATTAATAATTCGATGATTATTCATCAATCTTTGCATTAATTTGGGTTCAATATTTCGGTGACTATTAGGCAATAAACCTAGATTAAAAATTCGTTAGAATTCTACTTCTGAATGTTAAATTTGTTTAAAAACCTACCTAATATACCATTTATCCTCTCAAATGAAAAGTACCAAAATGTATACAATGGCCCATAATCCCACGTGCATTCATATAAATATAATGAAAGATGAAGATTCAGAGTAATTTTATTTTTCCCATATTTTCATTCTATTAGTTTAATCATTGCAACTAATCTTTCATGAGCCTCATTTAACAAATTTCGTCTTAAAATTTGGCATATTAAGATTTGATAGATTTTGACAAAATTTGTTAGAATTTTGTGATCCACATCTGAAAGATGTTTCCATAGAACGATAGTTGCATATATTGTGAAAAATTTCTCCACTGATCAGCAGTAAAGTTCAAAAATCTTTCATCACTATTTACTTTTCTTGGAATTCAGTCAATATATGATGGCACTTGAAAATTTTCCATTATTGATTGTATTTCATCCAATGAATTATTCATCAGTATTCCTTCTTCGATCCATATTTGTTTAACGAGCCATTTATCAATACCTAAGAAAAAACAGTGCATAAGATCAATAACTAAATGTCAAATTGGATCAAAATAAGGTAGGTGAAAGAATTCAGATTATCTGATATGATTCTCACTAACAAAATGTTTTCATGCTGCATTCAAGTTACAGCGCCTCCATTCGATAGAGTCTCGTTTATGTGTTGCCAAATTTCTCAGTATAAACTATTTGTTTATATCCTCCATGCCACCAAAATTATAATAATTATTGTTATAATTGGTATTCTTCTTGTAACAATGACACGACACAAGTGCTGAAATGTGTCCACACACTTTTTGTGCAGCATGAATATTGCACGAAATTAAAATTAAGGCTGCCTGAATTATTTTTTCCTCTTCATTTTTAGCAGTTGAATTGAGTTTTATTCCTTGCTATAGTTGCATTAATTCGTCGACAATTGAAAAAAGGTAATGGTTTATTTGATATAAATTTGGTTCACTAGAACCTGGTAATATGTCAAGAATCAATATATTTTCATGTTTAAATCGTATTTCGTGTGGCAAATTTGCGATAGCCGTATATATAACTTCAGTACTGTACACTTTATTATCGAATGATTAAAACCAGTTGATATTTAGCACCAATCCCAAATACGAATCAGCCATCTCTTTGCTAAAAAATAATTCTGAGTTTTCATCTTTAAAAG
>CAJVPT010001349.1:0-21940 GCA_910592055.1 Acaulospora colombiana | reverse complement strand
ATGTTTCCTAGTGAGGGACATTTGACTTATGTCCCTGCCTCCCCCTTTAGGGACCCATCTTTACCTGTGCTATCTTGAATTTGATAACCCCACTTTTTGTCTATTTGATTTTGGGTTGTCCATTGGTGCATCATTATTTTGGCATTGGTTTTTTTAACAAACTGCCTTATTGAAGCATCCAGCACTATATCTTATCATTTGATTTTGGTAATAATCATAGGTGAGTCCAGATCTTGCCATTCTATTGTTGGGAACTTTAATGCTTCTTTGGCTAAAATATCTGCTTTCTCGTTATATTGAATGTTGAAGTGTACTTTAACCTTGATAAAATTTAGATCTAATTCTTTTTTCTTTACCAGGCTCAACATTCATACTCACAAGAACCAATTTTGTTTCTTTAGCCATCTTTTGTAGATTTTTTTTGGGATCCTCCTTTTCTATAGTTTTCCATTTGGAGATGCAGACTTGACTATCAATGTAAATCTTGACCTTGCTGTTAACTGGTACTACTAATAGTATAATGACTATCGCTACTAGTTCTGCTCTTGTGGATGAAGGCCAATTAGTTACCCCTATTTGAAACTTGCTTTTTCTTTCTGCTTCTTCAATTTGTATCCATTCTGCACTCATCTTCATATTTTCATTTCCATAATCAACAAGGGATCCATCAGAATAAAAGGTTATTGTGTTATTGCTATTATTTCCCTTGTTAAGTCTAAGTATTTCAATTAGATAGATTTGATATACATCTTCTTTGTTATTCTCTTTAATGAGCTTCTCCTCCCAATTCTTGATCGCTACTTCTTCTAGTTACCTTCTATTATATTGTGTAGTTACTGAGTCTATACAAATTGTTTTACTTATTAATTTCTCTAGTGCTACTTTGGAACAAGTGATTTCTAAAAATTGAGCTCTCCTTGTAAATTTTTTAGTATTAAGATAAGAAACCATATATGTTTGTTTTATGTTTGATTCTAAGTTTTCCTTGGAGCTGTCACATTTGAAATGATCTATTTTAATACATCTTTTATTGTTATCTAGAATCAACTTTCCCCAAACAAGTTGCTGCTACTGATTATTGCTCTTGGAGATCACCCAAAGTTTTTGTCTTTTATCAAGGTTAAGATTGAGTACTGAATATTCTGGACTTCACTTTAACCAATCCTCTTTCCAAGTTCTTGTAAGCTGTCCTAGCTTGTTTTCTTGCATTTCCCTTGTTATTGACAAATACCATTCTGAAATAGGTCCCTTACTTGTCTTCTGTAAGAGTTAAAATATTTGCCAGTTTAATACTTCTCTAGTTTCATAGTTGATAAGCTGATTCATGTACATCAGCTTATTGTATTTAAGTGATGAAATGGCTTTACTGTATTCTTTTGTTGTCAGATAATCTTTAATTGGACTATTTCTGATACTCCAATTAAAGACATTATTTCACTTTCAGCTATGAAAAGTTATCTCCATATCTTTGGTCAGTTTCAGTACTTGTAATACGAAGTTGCCCTTTCCCAGAAGATGGTTTAGTGAGTTACATATGAGTAGGTTGAGAGGTTCCCAATACTTAATTTATGATTGCTTTAACCTAATGATTGTTGTGATTCTGGCTGGTCCTAAGTCATTTAACCTATTGCACAATCCTGCTATCTAACTTTTTTTTTGTAACATTTCAACACCCATTAAATTGTAAATCCTTGGATGATGTACTACACTATTAGATATAGATAGACATAATATGACCTTATTTTTGAACAGTTTTCTATATGCCATTATTAGGACATTACACATTCATCAAGATAGTATACTATACTGCATTCTGAATTCAATTATAGGTATTAAGATTCTGTTCAGAATATAAAGTACTTGTTTGTCAGTTAACTTTTTGCTCTTTAGGGACTTGATAACCATGTTGATTTCTTTAAGCATCCATTCTTTAAGCTCAATAGCAGATTTCTGGTTAACTGTCTAGATCCCTAGAAATCTTTTCTGTTCAACTCTATCTAATTCTCTAACTACTTCTCTGTCAACCTCTACTTGGACCTCTTCTAAATATTGATTGGGATTTTTAATAGTAATTAATACTGATTTGCTACTATTAATCTGCAAATCATTTACCCTATAAAAGATTATCGCTTTTTCCAGAATATTTTCTATATCCTCTTTGGATCTTGCTATTCATGTTGTATCATCTATGAATGTGATAGCTGCATACCTTGACTCTAGCTTTCTTTCAGTGTTTCCCTTTAACTCTAGATCCCAAACCACTGATATTTTATAGTCTTTTATTTCATCATTCTGAATCTTGTACAATAAAGGATCATAGAATATCCTCTACATTAGTGATGAGATGGTTTTCTCTTGATAAATTTTATCTCCTGCTGTAATTACTTCAGTTAGATTTTTCTCAAATATAATCTTAAATTCTCAATTTTGAAATAAACTTATTATGATTTGGATAAAACCTTCTGATATCTTGATTCTATTTATTGCCTTGACTAATATATTCAGACTAATAGTATTATATGCTTTTGCTGTGTCTTGGAAAAGTATCCATAACTTCTTTTTATTTTTTCTTACTTATTTATAAATGTTATTGAGAATTTGAATCAGTTCTACTATACTTTCTCCTGGTAATCCTATATAATTAGGTCCTTCCAGTATATTGTTAGTCTTGCAAATATTTCTCAATCTATTTGTGAAGATTTTGATAAAACATTTTTGTCTAACTTTCAGCAATACTATTGGTCTAGTATTGAGAAGTTCACATCCCTATAGTTTTAGTTTTGTTATGGGATATATATGACTTTGCTTCTATTCTATTGAAGTAACTTCCCACCTTAAAAAGCAGTTAAGAATCTTTTTAAGATATTCTTTTCCTTCTTAACCCAGTCTTTTAGTATTTCATAACTGATTTGTGATCTTTCTGGGGCTTTATTATTGGAAAGTTCTTAAAGCATTTCATGTAGTTCTTCTTGGGAGATTGGTTCCAGTAGATCTTTATACCATCTTTTATTAATATAGCCTTTAGGATTATATTTTTCTTTCTAGTCTTCTATAAGGCTATCAAAATTGACATTTCATTTTTTGAATACTTCATAATGATATCTCCTTATTTCTCTTTTGATTTCTCCCTTCTTAGTAGTTATATATTTATTTTTTCCATCTTTAATCTTAATCCTATCCAGTGTTATTTTGATTTGCTCTCTGTTAGTCAAGGAGTTTACCATTCTCCTTTGCTTGCTATATAAGTTATCGCATCTTTGTTTCAAGGCTCTTGTGATAGTATCCCTTGTCTTTTTTGCCTCTGTACTCTGACAGCGAGTTTTAAGCCTTCTATTGCATCCTATATATCCTTTTTTAATAGTTTCCATGTAATTTGAGAAATGCTATATTGGATACAATAGTTTTTGATCTGATTATTAGGACTGAAAGTAGTATTGTGTTTCTTAATTGCCTTGCTAAGGGCTTGCAATTTGATTGGTTCATATGTACTTTCTGCCTTCTTAAAGAGTGCAAATAGTTGAAGGGCCCTCTGATACTTGATGAATTCTGGCCTATGCCTATGATGTTTTTCTTGGGAAGCAAATAGCTTCTTGATTATAAGCCTGTTATATACTATCGTGGGCTAACTCGGTGAGTCCATTGCTAATCCGTAGCACCTCGCATAACTCAGATGTTTCACAAATACTCACAAAGAAGAGAACGACTCCTATAAAGAACACTTAGAGAAGGTAGAGGTGTGTAGATTGACTTGGCCAAAGGTAAGTGTTTCTTTATTGCATTCTGTTTCTTTGAGATATCACTAACTCTTATTTCTATTCTCAATAAGGGCTGTTTTTCCTAACACTTTCAGCTCTGCCTTTTCGACATACATTGGTAAGCTATTTATACTTTTTTATCTAATAATGGCTATCTACTTTATAATTGGCTATACTAACTTTAAGCTTTGCTAAACTTTTTATACTTTTCAGATGCACACAGTTCCCTTATCAGTACCTGAGCCTTATCTATAGTTTATTGCCATACGACACTCAATCTTTCATACCAGACTTTTAGATTTTTGGATTCTAGATCATTACACATAAATTGCATCATCCACGGGACCCATAACAATGCCGCCCTGTATATTTGTTCTTCAAAAGTCTTCCAGATCTTGTTTGTATAAGCTTCTCTTTTACTATTCTCCAGTTCTTCTTTAAACAATAAATCTATTGTCATTCTGAGTTTGTGATTCAGGTTTTTACTGAATGCTTTCCACTGCTCAGATTTTAACCTCTTTATATCAATTCTTTGTTCACTCTTTGTGTGAGGCTTGCTTTTAATATCTTTTGTGAAGAGATTGGTATCATATATTGTTAGTATTAACATAATATAATTACTTCCTATTATTTCTTCCATATTTTGATTATCAAATCTGAGTATTGGATAGTTTGTAAGGCTTTGAGATATCTATATATAATCAATATAACTACTGCTAGTAGCATTTCATCTTGTTGGAGTTTTATCTTTTCCTTCCTATATAGCCTATATATCTAGAAAGGACTATTTATCTAAAAAGTTGAATAGCGGTATTTCCGGGTGTCAAGATAGTTTAAATTTAGTTCTAGATGTTGATGCCCTGTCTTCTGCAGGATTATATACAGCATTAAAGTCTCCCATTACTATTATATGAAATCCTTATCTGTTTTTTTCTTTAATAAAGCTTTATACTTTCTTCTGTACCTTTATATTTCATTATTTGTCTGAGGGGATATAGATCTGGATAATACATATCTTGTTCCATTTTATAAACATATTAACTGCTATCATGTATTCTTCTGCATTTTTTACTGAAGCTACTTTTCTTTCCAGATCTTTTTTTATCAAAAGACTAACTCCTGCACCATATGGAGTGTCTTTATTGATATTATGAAAATGCTTAAAAGTTGTTTGCTTCTGAAAGGCCCATTTTGCCTTTACATTGGTTAGTTTTATTTCACATAGTCCCATTATTCCAATGCCTTGTTTCTGTATTTCTTCTATAAGACTATACTGATTTGTACTATCAGTAATGACTCTAATATTGTGTGTTCCTATTCTAATTACCTTTTTTTGTATATCTTCCTCTTTTGTTTTTTTCTATCTGTTGATTCTCTAGGAATTTATCTTTTTCTATTTGCAGAAAAGTATTAAGATCTTGATTACTTTGCTGCCACCTACTATCATTCTTCTCTATTTGTCATGCTTTGCCCTTGTTTTATATTTTTGACCTGGAAATAGCAGGCTGATATTCCTTCTCTTTCTGTGATTGAACTAATGCACCCTTTTAGGAGCAGTTGACCCTCCTTTTGAATGGATCTTTCTCTAGTTTGTCTAATCATTTGCTAAGCTTCTCTAATATTTTGCTCAGCTGAACTACTTCTGACTTTTACTTTACAGTTGATCTTTGGCTTCTTGTTTCCCGTCTTGTTGTTTGCCTTTGATGTCATCTAGTATTCAAAGCTTCATCATCTGTTTCTAAGGGATATTGTAAAGCCTGTTATGAAACTTGATTCACTTCCTGATATCTTCGCCTCCCTAGTGGCTTTTTATTGCTACTAGTTACTGGTGTTATAGACCTCATTGTACTTCTTCTATTTTCTAATTAACTATTGTTTCTTTTGAGTTTTACTGCCAATATAGCTTCTTTTTCAGTTGTCATGATATCTTTATTACTTTTTTTATCCCTACTTACTCTATCTTGACTTTTGCAATCTTGTTCTCTTGTTTTTTTAATCATTATATATATATTATCTGATCTAGCTAGATCGATTGACACCTTGCAATAATAATAATTCTTTGCACTCCATTCTAGCCCTTGATTGTCAATCTTTATTTGATGCTGGAGTGCCTTTCTTAAATCTTTTTTATTTTTAAAGTACACTACTCTATAGTTTGTAGTTACCAAGGTGATCTTGTTTTTTGATATATAAAAGGTCTTAGCCTTCATATGGCTTAAAGCTTCTTCTATAGATTCTGTAGATAATTCATCAACTCTATAAAGTCTTAAGAAGTATCTCTTTTTCTTTTTTAGAATCTGAGTAATTTCTTGATTATCATATTCCTTGTGGGCTATCACAAACCATACTTGATTGAATTTTATCTTGATCATCTATTCCTTGTCCAAGTTGATATATTCTTGGTGAACATAAAGGTGAATTTTGAACTATTTTTAATGGAAAGATGTTCTATATTCATGAATATTAATAATCTCTCCAAATTTTTCCATTGTTTGTCTAATTACATGTTTGCCAAACTTGTAATCTATATCTACCAATATAATATATTTTAATCTATTTTTAGCTGATGAAAAGCTTTCTAGCTTGAAGAACTTTTTGTTCTAAGCATATCTTTGGAAGGCTAGTTGTATGCTCATATCTTTGTCTATTCTTCTAAGTATAAAGTTCTCAGTTTCTTTTTTGTTAACAGCCTCTAGACATCTTGCTGCATCTTCTTCTTTATTAAAGCTAAATGTAATTCAATAGTTGCCATTGATAAATTTTGTTTTGAAGAGATTTATTCACTTAGGTATTTTTAGAGCTCCTTTGAAATACATAATTCCCTTTTCTCTATTTTTTCCTAGCAACATGGCTTGAAGTACCCCACCTTGATTGATCCCTATTTTTTTATGAAGAATGGGTTTAATGTTGTCTCTTGAACCCTGTTTCTTATATTATAAGACATGCTGTCTGTAATATAACTTCCTTGTACTATTTCTTTTAACACTTCTGTTTTTATTTGTTTCATTACTTCTCTATCCTTCATTATGACTTCCTTAATGGAGTGTGCTTCTTTGAGTTCTGTAGAAGTTGATTGAACTTCCATTGGGATGCTTTCTATTATCGAAACTTCAATTTGATTAGAACTTGATACCAGCATTACTGGCTTGCTTGTCAATATATTATATACCTTTTCTTCTAACATAGGTGTTCCAAATCTTCCTTTTTATCTTGTACCTTTTTCCAAAGAATAAGGATATATTGCTGCAGCATATACTCTTTTGCCATCACCAATGGGTCTATTTTCAATAGATTGATAATAATATTATCTAGTATCAAAGAAACATGTATTGACTTAGCAAGGATGTAGGATTGAATAGTTGTTGTTAATCTCAACTTATGCTATATTATTCTTATTTCCCAGAGTACTTGCTGAGGATCTTGATGAGATACTATCTTTTCCAATACTTTCAATAGCTCCTTTTCTCATTTCTCTAGAATCCTGATTATTGTTTGTTCTTTAGTTAATATATTGTCACATAATATACAAAAAATTTTAATACATGTTGTTATTGTATAAGTGTCTTTTTAACCACATGATCAGATAAATACTATTATGTATTATTTTTTTATTTGATGTATATGATAATAAGTTGCAATATTGATATTAGGAAATCTATAACATATGGCTTCTATGTGTTTATATAGTTTATTAACATGTAACTGGTTGTAATCAACTGTTAATCTTGCTTTAAATAACACGTGCTGATTGATCATATACATTCTAGTTTGTTGATCTGTCACATCCTACTATTTTGTTATAGGTTGATCAGCTTGCTTTGATACACATCAACTAGATGGAAAGTTAACATGTTCATGTTCATGTAACGTAAATTAGTTGATCTGGAGTTGTTATGTTGTTGTAATCTTTTAGCTGTTTGACCAAAGAGACTTGAACATCCTCCTGGGTTTCAGTTAGCTTTGAGGTTGTGCTGATTTATCAGTGTAATCTATTGCTTCTAAGACTTCTTTTAGTACTTAAAAAGATATTAACCTGTACTGGTCTGGCTAAAAGCTTTGTGAAGTTGAGGTTGAATCTTAAGAAGCCTACTGTGAATCAGCTTGTTTTTGCTTTTTCTCCTTCCTAAAAGCAAAAATGATTTAGGAATATCTATTTTTCAAGCTAAACAAAACTCTTTTCTTATTGTTGTAAAGTAGATTTTGTTTCCTATAAGTAAATAGTTGTGTCCTCTAAGGCTTGTTCTTGTGTAGAAGAGTTTTTGTGAGTTTTTCAAGAAAATTATCAAAAAAGAAAATTTTTTTGAAAAAATATGAATCAACAAAAAAATAATAATTGCAATCAAATATAATATGATATTGTGCCAGAAATGAAAACAATATATATTTATCAATAATAATTGAAATATATTTGGGCAGGTTGTAAAGTTGCTCTGACAGTTTAAAGAAACAACAGAAATAATTTAAACTTCAAGCTATCTAATACTTTTCTCAATTATCCCTGGATATAATACATTAATTGATCATTTAAAAGATATGTGTAATAAAAAAAAACTGATAAAACAATAAAAAAAATAGCTACTACTTGATTAAAAAAATTTAAAGAGTACTATAATAAACCTAATAAAGCAAGTTTACTAGCAGTTATTTTAGATCTGAGGTTTAAAATAAAATATTATAAAATGAATAAGTGGGAAGAAATAGTTAGTGAAATTAAAGAAAGATAAGTATATTTTTATATTTTATTAAATATGATAAAATAAATATTAAATATATTGCAATTTTAAAGTTTTTTAGAAGCTTTTCAAAAATACAAGAAGCATGATATAGAAAATACTGCATCAGGCAGTGGCAAAGATATCCCAGAGACAGTTAGTTCAAAGTTGTTTAAGCAGCATTATGTAGAAAAACCAAATGAATTGCAGCTATATTTTTATCTTCCAAATGTGAATAATAAAATTGATATATTAGAGTAATGGAAAATGCATGAACATCAATTTCTATGTTTGGCACTCATGGTATGTGATTATTTGGCAGCACCTGCAATGAGTATTCCATTAGAACAAGTTTTTTCAGCAAGCAAAAATTTAATAATCAATAAAAGAAATCAGCTATTAAGCAAAACAGTTAGGGCATGCATGTGTTTGAGGTCATGGTAAAAAGAACCTTTGGCAAGGAATGCTGGTGATTCCTTTTAAATTTTATTTTTTTTGTTGTATTGTTTAATGTATTGTTATAATGATATTTATTGCTTAAATTTTTTTTAAGGTAAAAAAAAAATTTTAATGAAGCAAGCAGCCTGTATGTTGCAGCACTTATATAATAATATTGCTATAACATCCAATATAATATGGATATAAACCAATTGATGCAAGTTGCTGTAATTGTTTGGGTAGATAGTAATTGTTAAAAATTGATTGATATAAGAGTGATTTATAGTAGAGAAACATAATTGAACAATAAATAAAAAAAAACTTTTTATAAATTTTTTTGTCAATTTTTTATTTTGCTTCCTTTTACTTTTATTACTTTACTATTCTTACTGCCAGGTATCTTGTCTAGGAATTTTTTTTTTACCCGCAAGTGTTTTTTTTCCTGTTTCTTGTTAGTTTTCGAGAAAATAGATATACCTCTTTATATATTGACTAAACGATCAATTTTATTTAAATATATACAGCTGCTAACCACCATATAGTTACAATTAAAGATATATTTATATCACTTGCTGATGTTTTTACAGCGTTGCATTAACTGCCTTTGCTTTTGCTTCAACTATATACTCAGTTCTTTCTTTTTTTACTAAATAAATTGACACCTTTTTTGCCTACTTTAACTGATATCTTTTATTGACTAAATAACTTGGCACCTTAATTATCAACCATATCTTTACATCAATATACTGTTTCCACTATATTTACAATCAAGTGAGTATAAGGAATTCGATATTTTGTTGCTGTTACATCTTATATTTATTTCTAAAACACTGGTATAGGTAATATGATACATGTCTCAAAGAAACAGAAACAGATCACAGCTAATGATGAGTAAATTGATCGAAGAGGAGAACAAAAACTAAAGAGCTTTTTACTTGGCAAGACTATAAAGTTGTCTCCAGTAGGAAACCCTGGACTAATACTTATAGGTTGATCTTTGTAAAAGTGCAACTAGCTGCTGTCAATAAAGTTCGATATTGCCTCCAGTGAGAAACCCTGCACTAATATATTAAATTTTATTAATAAAATATTATGTAAGCTTAAATCTGTTATATTGCTACTGATATCTCTAGTGGAAAACCCTGGACTAAAACAGGGCTCTCAAAAACATTTAAGCAGGCATTTGTATAATTGCAAGTTGGATTGTTGACAATTTAACTTGCAGCTAGGCTTTCAGTTTCTTGTTACATTGACAAGTTATACATATATATATATAGCTAATACTTGTTTTTTAAATATATATAAAAATTTATACTGCTACCCTGCATTTACTTGTATCATTGAAAAATAATAACTCTGAGAAGTATGTTACCTACTTGCAAACTTCTTTTACTAAGTTAACAAGTGTTCATCTGGTTGTATCTGATCCTAATATCGATTCTTTTTCAAATGTAAATATATCGAAATATATGTACTTGCTATATATATTTTATTAATGTTAATAAAAAAATAGGAAGATTGGTGGAGAGAATTTGTGAGGTTCCTGAGATTTTGCTATACCAATAATATAGAAACTGCAGCTGCTTTGAAAGCAAACATCAATGAAATGAAAAAAAATAAAATAAACACATATAAAAATTTTAAGTTCAAATATTTTTAATAATAAAAAATCTAATTAACATCTTTATATTTTAGGTAAGGGAGAACCTGATAATATAAAAACACTTTGTCAATGTTCACGAAGTAATAGCAATATTTCTTGGACCCTTATCTGGATATAACAAAAAAAAATCAAAGGAAAATGGGTGTATAAAAAAGTAAATCTGCTGCCTTCATATACAAACTATTGATACTGCCTTCTACCTATCAAATGTAATAAAAAAAATTAAAAAATTATAATCCAGAACAAAGATTCAGGCAAGGTGATACTTGCTATATATTGTAATTAGATTGGACCTGAAGGTTTAAATATCATACAAGATATAGTGCTGGAAATGTTCTAACTATAAAGAAGGGTTGCCCAATATGATGGTATATTGAAACTTAATCAAGGAGTATTGGCAGCTGCTAAATATATAAAATTCATATATATTTAATTTTATATTTAAGCAGTACTAACAACAAGTTTTAGATATCTGTTGACAAGATAATATGGAATTTTTATATATGTTTTCAATATACCAAAAGAGTTACAAGAAACAAGTTAGCAATACCTGCATAAAAAAAAAGTTATTGCAATGAACAATCTCCTGTTTAATTATGCAATGAATATTTTTCCTGCTGATATGACTTTGAGTATACAGCAAAAAATTGTTAAGCATGAACTTTCAAGATTAGATGGAAACAAATATGAAGCAGTCAAAAAAGGCATCTCAGTTTTTTATAACAAAAAGAAAATCAAACTTAACTATTTCTTGGATTTCTATGAAGTATATGTATCCTAGAGGTATAGCAAATTTGCCTATATCAATACAAATTTCCTGGACCATGCAATTGTAGCCAGCTGCCTAAGAGGAATTTACTCCAAAAATGATCCAGAATTTACTTGTCAAGAAGAGGATTTCGATGGAGGCAACTTCTATATGGCTAAATGGAAAATAAAAGTAGAGATGATAGGTATTTTTATAAAAATAATAAAAAAGTTTGAAATATAAAATACTAAGTTTTTAGTTAAATTTTTATACAAGGCAATACTCTTTTTTGTTGGTTAGAATAAGAGTTACATTATAAAACAGTTTTGCTGAAGGAAGGTGTAACTAGTGATTTATCACAAAATCTGGCAAAAAAAACAATAATAGCAATTAAATATGGAAAGAAGGAATCGAAAAAGAAAACCATATGAAGTATTAGCAAGAGCAATTGCAACAAGATCCCTTTGCTTTGCTAGTACTGGAAGAATCGATAAAAAAAAACCAAGACAGTAGCAGTACTATAGAAAATTTAAATTATACAGGTGTATATTTTAATTTAGAAGAAAATGATCATAAATAACAATAAATTATAAATATTAAAAATGTAAACTATTAATTAAATGGTTATAAAAGACTTGTGGGTCGATAGCACAGTGGTAGTGCTTTCAGATTGCAATAACAAGATCCAAAGTTCAATATCACATGGGGGCCAAGTGAAATACTGCATCACAATGAAGTCAGTACTCCATTGAGTGACAGTAAAATGTTATTGGACGTAGACCTGGTTATCTTACCGATAGCTGAAATGGAAGAATCCACCATTACACAGTGTCACTTGTAGCTGATCTTATCAGATCAGACCGGTCTACAGATGTTGTGAGATGATCAGTATCTTATCAGTACCCTGATAAGGTGGAGGAGGATGGGGCTGATCTCACGGTTAACTGGAATGAAGACTGAATTGGCGCCAGGTACCTTGACGATCTTATCGACTGCAAGAAATTGCCGAGTTAAGAAGGTTGAAGTTCTGAAGAGAGTAAAAATTGTACCGGTGGGATGCTTAAAAGCATGGTCAACCTTACCTGTGACGAACCATCGGGAGACCTTGGTGGGAGGAGGAATCCGTGGACCACACTGAAGTCCCAAATCTGGGAACAGGTTAGAGTATACGCAACGGTCTGATAATTAGATTACTCTATAAAATTGTTCTAGAAAAAATTAAGAGAGTGTTGTGTGGTTTCCCTTAACAGGTTAATTAGTATATATAGTATGTAATACATTTACCATATATAAAATCATCATATGTACAACATTATTTCTAAGTAAATAAAAATCACAGCCAAAGTTCAATACCACATGGGGGCCAAGTAAAATACCACATCACAATGAAGTCAGTACTCCATTGAGTGACAGTAAAATGTCATTGGGTATAGACCTGGTTATCTTATCAATAGCTGAAATGGAAGAATCTGCCATTACACGGTATCACTTGTTGCTGATCTTACCAGATCAGACCGGTCTATAGGTGTTGTGAGACGATCAGTATCTTATCAGTACCCTGATAAGGTGAAGGAGGACGGGACTGATCTTGTGATTAACCAGAATGAAAACTGGATTGGCGCCAAGTACTTTGACGATCTTACTGACCGCAAGAAGTTACCGAGTTAAGAAGGTTGAAATTCTGAAGAGAGTAAAAATTGTACCAGTGGGATGCTTAAAAGCATGGTCAACCTTGCCTGTGACGAACCATCGGGAGACCTTGGTGGGAGGAGGAATTTGTAGACCATGCCGACATCCCAAATCTGGGAACAGGTTAGAGTATACGCAATGGTCTGATAACTAGATTACTTTATAAAATTGTTCTAGGAAAAATTAAGAAAGTGTCATGTGGTTTCCTTTAACGGGTTAGTTAGTATATATTGTATGTAATACATTTACCATGTATAAAATCATCATATGTACAACATTATTTCTAAGTAAATAAAAATCACAGAACAAAACATCAGCACC
The DNA here is from genome assembly GCA_910592055.1 of Acaulospora colombiana. NCBI lineage: Eukaryota > Fungi > Glomeromycota > Glomeromycetes > Diversisporales > Acaulosporaceae > Acaulospora > Acaulospora colombiana. The sequence continues at coordinate 8,614 of CAJVPT010001349.1, read as the reverse complement.
TGGCCCCTCACAGATCCCATACATAGCACTGCATTACCTTGGTTCAAAGGTGATCTGGAGCCTGAAGGTAATCTTCAACACAGTCCTTCAAAAAGGAGATATGCCCATTGAGTGGAAAAGAAGAACAATATATCCAATCCCAAAGACGTATGATTGGGGCAATGATTTTATCAAAGTTAGGCCCATTATGCTACTGGAATCAGTCAAGAAAATCTTCACCAAAGGAATAGTCAATAGGCTGTCCAACATACTAACAAGGCATGAAATATTGTCAGAACACAACTGAACAGCATTACCAGGGACGAACACTATGGAACCTATTTTTGCAATCAACTCAATTATTGAAAATGTATGAGAGAACAATAAAGAACTATGGATTTTCTTCCAAGACATGAGTAAAGCATATGACAATGTGAACCTATATATCTTGGTGAAAGCCATGTGAAGGATCAAGCTCCCGGAGCTCCTCATCAATATTATTATGGAGGGCTTCAATGATCAGAAAAACACAATGATTATAGAGGTAGGAATCACTGATCCATACACAGTCAGGAACAAAATCGACCAAGGGAACATGATATCACCGCTCCTCTGGCGAATATATTATGACCCCCTGATCAGCAGAATTAGCAGGATGCATGGATACAGAAGCATTAACAGAAAGTACGAAAGGACACAACTAGCTACCACCCGAAGCACCATCAACACATCAGTCATGGCATACATGGACGATACAGCATAGATTGCTGGGAACCGTAAGCAACTGGAAGCCATTACCAGCACAGCAAGCTCCTTTTACAACTTTGCTCAAGTTAAAGTGAACCTGAGCAAGTCAAATCTTATTGTACTCAATAATAAACGAGAGGCCAAAATGACCTTTGAGCAAGATACGATCAAAGCATCCACCAGTGTAGTCCGGTACCTAGGAGTTTGGTTTGACTGGGATAGCAGAAAGAAACATCAAGTAAGCTTACTTCACCAGACTATCTCAAATCTCACAAATTATTTGCTCTGGAAGAAAGTATCGGACAAACAAACCCAGTACTAGTCAACCATGTAATCCTACCCAAGTTGAAATATTTGGTACAAGACCTTTGTCTAACAGAGGCCAAAACCAACCTCATAGATAGAAAGCTGAGAAAGATAATCAAACACAAAACTGGATTTCCTATCTCAGCCCCGAACTTGATTTTTTACAGTGACCTAGGCTATAATGTTTTCAGTCTTGAAAACCACATGCCGCAGAAGCACTTGACCATCATCGAGGCTCTTCACAAGGTAGCCAATCATGCTGGCAGATTATGCAGAGAAAGAATAATGAACCTACAGTGAACAGCCTGGTCAGAAACCAGTATTCTGGAGGAATGTCCAAAGATTCACGCAACAGGCAAAAACTTTGTGCAAGACGTGCTCATCTATGCACAGAAACAAGATCTATCTCTTAGAGACAGATGATATAAAAAGCCAGAGACAAAAGAAGAGCTGACATCAATCGAAGATTACATGGGAAGAAAATGGTATTATAAATACAGAGACAAACTTAGAGTTAGCAATCTCAGATGGATCGAACAATTCGTTAACTACAACAAAGTCAAAACAATAAGCTGGGCCCAGATATGCTTCACAAGTTATTGAAATGCACAGGGGAGACAACCCCGTTTCTATGAAGAGATTATCAATAAAATAACTACAGGAACAATTAACCCAAGCTTTGCGACAAGACTGACAAATCTTCATCCAGGAGTCAACCCCTTCTATAACATAGTCTGGGCAGAAAGATGGAGCAACAGATCCCTGAAAAAGTACAAGTTAATCTGGATTGTGGCTGAAGGAAATACAGAGGGGAAGAAATACTTATAGGAAAACTAAGGAGAAAGGATACGAACACAACGACGGTCAGACACTACACCCGGCAGCCACACTTATCCTACATAATTCCATGTGTCGGGTGCAACATAAACAAATCAACCATTAATGATACCTATATCATAGAAATGGCAAACAAAGATTTGATCGCAATTCCAGGAAGGAATAAGCAAAGTACCATAGATTAATATGGAAGTAAAGTGACAGAACTCCTTACGTCACCACAAAGTATCAAAGCCAGGATGGATCACCAGAGGAGTCATGAATCTTGGGACCTTGAAGACATCCATGTTCCCAGTCATGTCTACACAAAGGGCTGGACCGGATGGATTGAGGATAAAATAACCAAAGTAAAAATCAATTAACTCCAACAGGATATGGAAAAATGGGAGAGAGTCAAAGTCACAATGGACGTGAGTTGCTACAAGAGATTTCATACAATCACCTTTTAGGTCGAAAATCTTGAATCAGGGGCAGAAATAGAAATCGTATTTTTCAAGATTCTACGAAGGACATCACCAAATGAGGCTGAGCTGAATGCAGTCATAGTAGCCCTAATATCCCTCTCACATGGAACAGAAGCAACCATAAACATGGACAGTCAGATGGTAGCCACAGCACTGGCAGTCAACAGGAACAAGAGCAAGATAGCAAGACTCACAGAATATACAAAAGATCTTGCGAAGCTAAAGAATATTAAGATCAAAGTGGAAAAGATCCAAAGGAATGGCAATTTGACCATCACCAAAGTAGATGGTGACACCAAGTGAGCAAGAGCCAAATGACAAACCATACATCTTGATATAACACCACTTAATAGGAAAGAATTAGTGCTAGCATACAAGGAAGGGATCACTAACTTTAATACCAGGGAAGCTGTCCGTAACTACTTTAGGAACATGTAGGTCACTGACTGGTGTAGTTTAGAGAGGATTTAGGACCTCACGCTACTCAATGAAGAAATCGACTGGGAAGCAACAGCAGACTATCTACGGTTTAGAAGGATAACTGTGGGCTCGACAGACACAGAAGATCATCAGCGTAGGGCTTTCAAATTGAAGTCCTGGGCACAAGAGTTACCGACCATAGTCAAACTATACTCTAGAAGAAGAGATTTATACAAATCCAACAAATGCGTCAGGTGCGATGCGGCCATCGAGAACCAGACACATGTCCTCACTTGTAGAGAAAACAAAATTGACTTTAATCTGAGCATGCTAGAGGTCATATTAAACTATCTCCAAAGCAGAGAGAAATGAAGTAAACCATGGGTCCAGAGATAGGTCAAAAAGGCTAAATACAATGTACAATATACCTGGATTAACATGATATCTAGGAGCCTAATCCCCAGGGACATTGCAAACGTGATTTATGAGTGGAACAGAAAAAGAAAGCCAAGCACACTCTCCTAGAGTGCTTCTAAGAAATACAGAACCTTGCAAGAAAAACCTGGCTACAGAGATGTGAGGCAACTGAAGAATGGGAAAGATCCCAAGGGATCACAAAATCGGAAAAGCAAGCAAAAAGCAAATGGAGCCAGAACAGGAAAAAAGAAGACCGGCTAGGGAAACCAACAAATGAAATTGGTTTGGATTGGAAAAAAATCAAAATCTTTAATTTTCTTTTCTCATGAAAACTCAAGAAAAATAGTGCTAACTCAGCCTAGGCAGATTAGTTTTCCGAAAGGAAGGCAACAAGCCACGGAGGTCTACCCAAAGATCCGATCCAGAAGATATCTTTCATAGCAATCGCATATACATGCTAGTATAGTCTAATTTCTAGTTAGCTCTGAAATAGATAGCACAATGTAATATCTGAGTAAAAGCTAAATAAAAAACCAACTGGGGACTGAGCCAGCTTAAAAAAAAAAAAAAAAAAAAAAAAAAAAAATTAAATGTCTATAAATAAAACTTAAAGATGGCAAATAAATATTAGTTAGGAAAAAATAAATAAAAAAAAATATGATTAAAAAAAATATTGAATTAACTGAATGCATATGGATCAAATAAAAATAAATCCATTCAGATATGAATTGAATCAAATAAAAACTGATCTGATTAGATTCAAATCAGATTTACCTAAAATCTGATCCAATTCAATTCTACTTGTAGGCTGGCCTTTATAAAGTGCAACTAGCTGCTATCGATAAAGTTCAATATTATCTCCAATGGAAAAAAACCTTGAACTAATATATTAAATTTGGTTGATAAAATATTAGACAAGCTTAAATCAGTTACATTGCTGCTACTGTCTCCAATAGGAAATCCTGGACTAAAGCAGGGCTCTCAAAACCATTTAAGCAGATATTTGTATAGTTGCAAGTTGGATTGTCAACAATTTAACTTGCAGCTAGGCTTTAGTTCCTTGTTGCATTGACAAGTTGTACATGTATATATATAGCTAATGCCTGTTTTTTAAATATACAGTATATACTGCTACCCTGCATTTTCTTGTATCATTGAAAAATAATAACCCTGAGGAGTATGTTGCCTGCTTGCAAAGTCTTTTCACTAAATTAACAAGTGTTCGCCTAGCTGTATCTGATCCTAATATAAATTCTTTTTCAAATGTAAATATATCAAAGTATATGTACTTGCTGTATATATTTTATTAATACTAATAAAAAAATAGAAAAATTGTGAAGAGAATTTGTGAGGTTCCTGAGATTTTGCCATGCCGATGATATAGAAATATAGTAGCTTTGAAAGCAGGCATCGATAAATTGAAAAAAAATAAAATAAAAACACATAAAAATTTTTTAAATTCAAATAGTTTTAATAATAAATAACTTAGTTAACATCTTTATATTTCAGATAAAGGAGAACCTGATAATACAAAAACACTTTGCTGATACCCACAATATAAAAATGATATTTCTTGGGCCCTTGTCTAGATATAATGAAAAAAATCAAAGGAAAGTGGGTGTACGAAAAAGTAAATCCATTGTCTTCTTATATACAAGCCATTAATGCTACCTCCAGTCTGCCGAATGTAATAAAAAAAATGAAAAAATTATAATTCATAAAAAAGATTTAGGTAAGATGGTGCTTACTGTATATTGTAATCAGATTGGACTCAAAGTTTTAAATATTATGCAAGGTACAGTGAAAGAAATGTTCCAATTATAAAGAAGGATTGTCTAATTCGATAGTATATTGAAACTTAATCAAGAAGCATTGATAGCTGTTGAATATATAAAATTCACATATGTTTAATTTCAAACTTAAGCAATACTGACAACAAGTTTTAGATATCTGTCAATAAGGGAATGTGGAATTTTTACATATATTTTTAATATACTGAAAGAGTTAAGAGAAACAAGCCAACAGTACCTATACAAAGAAAAAGTTGTCGCAATGAATAGCCTCCTGTTAACTATGTAATGGATATTTTCCTACTAATGTGACTTTGAGTATACAGTAAAAAATTACTGAGCATGAACTTTCAAGATTAGATAGAAACAAATATAGAGCAGTCGAAAAAGGTATCTCAGTTTTTTATAACAAAAAGGAAATCAAACTTAACCATACCTTGGATCTTTGTGAAATGTAAACATCTTGGAGGTACAATAAATTTGCCCATACCAATACAAATTTCTTGGACCATACAATTGTAATCAACTGCCTGAGAGGAATTTGTTCTGAAAGTTATCCAGAATTTACTTGCCAAGAAGAAAATTTCGATAGAGATAACTTCTACATAGCTAAATAGAGAATAAAAGTAGAGATGACAGATATTTTTATAAAAATGATAAAAAAGTTTGGAATATAAAATATTAAGTTTTTATTTAAATTTGCATACAAAGCAACATTTTTTTTTGCTGATCAGAATATGAGTTACATAGTACAACTGTTTTGCTGAAAGAAGGTGTAACTAGTGATTTATCACAAAACCTGACAAAAAAAAACAGTAACAGTAATTAAAAAATGGAAAAAAAAAATCAAAAAAGAAAAACATATGAAGTATTAGCAAGAGCAATTGCAACAAGGTTTCTTTGCTTTGCTAGCACTGGAAGAATTGATAAAAAAAAATCAAGGCAGTAGCAGTATTGCAGAAAATTTAAATTATATAGTTGTATATTTTAATTTAGAAGAAAATAATTGTAAATGGCAATAAATTATAAATATTAAAAATGTAAACTATTAACTAAATGGTTATAATAAAACCTAAAGATGACAAGCAAATATTAGATTGGGAAAAACAAAAAAAAAACATGATTAAAAAAATATCAAATTAATCGAACAGATATGGATCAAATAAAAATAAATCCATTTGGATACAGATCAGATCAAATAAAAACTGATTCAATAATATTCGGATTAGATTTACCTAAAATCCAATTTGATTTGATCTATTGTAATTTCTAATAGTATGTAATATATTTATTATATGTACAATATTATTTCAAAGTAAATAATAACTATAGCATTTTTAGCATCAATGTTAATGGAGCCTAGACATATTAGTTCCCAATAGGAGCAACAAGCCATAAGAGATTTTTTAAATCAATTGATTTTTTAATAGGAGATATATAAAGAAAAAGAATTAATAAATAGATTATTAATTCAAATAATATATATTATATTAAAATTAATAAAGTAGGTCTACTGCACTTATTAAAAAAAAAAAATTAAAAACTATCTAATATTATAATATAATAATTAACTTATTATTATATATTATTTACAATAAAATTAAAAATTTTTAAAAAATATATAAATTGATTGAATTATAAATTAAACAAAAAATTCTTTTTACTGATTTTCTAATAATATACAAAAAAGATATTTGATTAAAAGTTTTGACTTTTTAATTAATAAAGTTTTAATATCTTCTTTAAAATAACTTAAAAAGTATTTTTTGAGGATTACTTCTACTTTTCTTTCTTGTTTATAAATTTCTTTAATCAAAAACTTAACTTTTAGTAATTAAAAAAAATAAATTAATTTTTTTATTGTCAATAGTAAAAAGTTCATAAAGAAAAAAAAAATTAATATAATATGCTTAAAAATCCTTTTACCTTTAAAATAAATTGTTTATAAAAATTTTTTATAGTAAAAAAACTTATTTCTTTTGTTATTAATTGTCTATATATTTTTAAGACTTTTATTTTTACAATTTTTTAAGTAATTTTATTTATCTTAATTTAATTTTAAAATTTTAAATAGTATAATTCATATTAAAATTAATCAAATAATATCAAATATATTATTTTTTAAAATATAAATAAGTTTCTATTGATTACAATTATATGATTTACTAATATTATTTAAAACTTGAACTATTTAATATCATGATAGATCAGACCTATAAATTGATAGTGCAGTGATTAGCCTCCATAGGTCAAATCACAAGATATAAGTTCAAATCCCGCAGGGGACATAAACACTTATCTGTTGGCCTAACTGTATATAACTGACATTTCCAAATATAGCCATTGATTAGCAGGAAGGGAACCTATTGATCATGTAGATAGTCTATATAAAGATTGTGATTGAACCAATCTCTGAAGTCAAAGCTAGGACAATCCTGAATTGGTAACATTGTCCATGGCAATAAGAAAAGTAGATCCAACCAACCAATAGAGTGCTTCTGATAAAACACAGACACAGATAACACTCAAGCACTAGATAATAAAGGGACCTCCTGTCCTAACTACCAGAAGACTTTAGTGGAAGGGAAAATCCATAGATCACTTCAAAGGATCAAAATACTGGATTCAGGATAAAGAAAATTCAATAGTCTGATAATTAGCCTGCTTTTAATAAAATTGTGCTAGGAATAATCAAGAAGGAATTATATGATTTTTCGATAAGATAGTACTTATACATATGGTATAGTCTATATAACTAGCTAATATAGATAGGATACTAAGAATAGTTAATATATATAGTACTTATTTAGCATACATATGGTATAACAGAGTAGTATGTTGGAGGAAGGGGGAGCTCAACAATATATAAATATACTGTACTGTTACTGAGTAGATCCAGAAATAGATTGAATGTAAATTAAAATTTGCTAAATAAAAGTTATGACCCAAACTTTCTCCTTTTCTTCTCACCTCTCTCTATGTTCTAGAGCCCCCACGAAACCCTCGACTTGACATCACTCAGAAGAACATCTATAGAAGATCCTATACTAGATAGGGTATGGAAGAAATAAGACCGGAACTGGTAGACAATAGTCGAACATAACCAAACTATTTCCCTCAATTCTCTGGTACCTTTTTTGTAATGCAAAATCTTCACACCTGTTTAAGCTTGTATAGCTTTGCTTACTTATTTATAAGAATAGTTAGCTTGAGAAGTTTGATAGGATATTGAACATATTTTTGTCAAGTGGATCTTAAACTTCGATAAATTTTCTGAATAGTAGAACACAACTAGGAACACAACTTTTTTTCTTTTTTTTTTTATACATATTTGAAATTTATTTCAATATTAGTGGAGTTATATACTAATCCTCTGATTTTTAAAGAGTTGGTCTAGCCACAAAGTAAAGTGATCTTTAAAGGAGATCTTTTATTGTTTTTACTTTATTAGATAAGAAAATTCAGATATATGGTGTTTGAGTTATACTCAATTCCTTCTATCTATGAGTTTCAATAAAGTATGACAAAGTCAGCATAATTTTTTTTTTTTTTGAGTATCTGTAGCCAGGCTAGATCGTCAGTTTATTAATCAAATGAAGACAAAAGTACATTTTCATTCAAGCAGCATGATACATACTACAGCTAAACTATTAT